>ML780357.1:95777-110522 GCA_009831015.1 Picea engelmannii
AGATACATGAAAAACATCGTGCATATGCCTCAAAGAATCAGGCAAGGCTAGTCGATAGGCCACGGGCCCCTTTCTCTCCACAATCTCGAAAGGTCCCACAAACCTAGGAGAGAGTTTAGCTCCCTTTCCAAACTTGATCGAACGCTTATGCGGTTTAACCCGTAAGAAGACTTGATCACCGACCTCGTAACTACGGTTGACTCGGTGCGCATCGACATAACTCTTTTGTCTATCCCGCGCTTCTTTAATCCTTTGTCTTATGGTTTGCATTTGCTCTTCCATTTCTTGGATAGCTTTTGGTCCCACCAGGACCCTATCCTCAAGCCTATCCAAACTCAAGGGCGTCCGACACGGTCACCGATAAAGAAACTCAAAATGCGCCATCTTAATGGTGCTCTGGTAATTGTTGTTGTAAGCGAACTCTACTAGAGGCAAGAATTCCTCCCAACGCTTTTGTTGGTCCATCACGTACATGCGCAACATGTATTCCAAGGTTTGGTTCATTTGTTCTGTCTATCCGTCCGTCTCTGGGTGATACATAGTAATAAAGTTAAGTTGGGTCCCCAAGGCCTCTTGGAAACTCGTCCAAAATCGTCCAGTAAACACCGATTCTCGATCGGATATAATCTTCTTAGGCACGCCATGCAGCCTCACAATCTCATTGATGAAAACTCTAGCTATGTCAGGTGCCTGATACGTCGTACGCACAGGAATAAAGTGAGCACTCTTCGTCAGAGTGTCTACTACTATGAAAATCGAGTCATGTCTCCTTATCGTCAGTGGCAATCCAACAATAAAATCCATCGAAATAACCTCCTATTTCGATTTCGGGATGACATGTGGTTGTAGTAATCCTGTTGGGTGTCTATGTTCGGCCTTTACCTGCTGACACTCTAGACACCTGGCCACATAGTTAACTATGTCGGACTTCATTCCCCTCTAGAAGAATAAGGGTTTAAGATCTGCCCTCATTTTTGTGACTCCCGGGTGAGCCATGTAAACTGCTCCATGAGCCTCGATCAGGATCAACATCCTCAACTCGTTGTTTGGTGGTACGTAAATCCGACCTCTAAACCTTAATAACCCATCGCTATCAAATGAAAATCCCTCATATCGTGGTACCATCATGGTGTTTTGTCCGATAAAACCCTCGACCTATTTGGACCAGTCATCATCATGTTGTAAGGTGAGAATCTTCTCACATAGATTCGTCTGAAGAGGCAACACCGAAAAGATGCGTGGCCTCCGACTCAAAGAATCCGCCACTCGGTTCACTGTTCCCTTTATGTAAGTAATATCAAAGTCGTACTCACTAAGCAATTCCGACCAACGCCGTTGTCGCGTGTTCAGGTCTCTTTGCGTAAAAATGTGTTGTAGTCCACAATGATCAGTATTTAATTCAAATTTCCATCCAACAAGGTAGTATCTCCAAACCTTCAAGGCATATACGATGGCCAATAACTCCAAATCGTGCGTCGTGTAGTTCTCTTCCTGCCTTCTCAGTTTCCTCGAAATGTAAGCAATCACACGTCCGTCTTGCATCAACACTTCGCCTAAATCTTCCTTGGACGCGTCAGTGCATACCAAGAATTGTGCATCCATGTCAGGAACTTTTAGTATCGGCGCTGTTGTCAACAACTCTTTAAGCCTCCGAAATGCTTCTGCACATTTCTCTGTCCAAACAAAATTCTTGTGTTTCTTCTGCAATTCCGTGATCGGATTTGCTATCTTCGAAAATCCCTCGACAAACCTTCGATAGTATCCTGCTAAACCCATAAAACTACGCACTTCTGTGACATTCGTCGGTGTGGGCCATTCCATAATAGCCTCAACCGGGTTGGATCCACGACGATACCTTCGCCGGAGATGACATGCCCTAAGTAGTGAATCCTCGATTGATAAAAAGAGCATTTGGACAACTTCCCATACAATTTGTGCTCTCATAGACACTGTAGTACCAAGCGCAAGTGCTCATCATGCTCCTCCGTCGTCCGAGAGTAGATCAAGATATCGTCAATGAACACTTGGACGAACTTATCCAAGTACTCACGGAACACCCTGTTCATCAAACTCATAAATACTCCGGGGGCGTTTGTCAGTCCAAACGGCAAAACAGTAAACTCGTAATGTCCAATTACGCCTTAAAGGCGGTTTTAGGGATGTCATCATCCTTGATCCGTAACTGGTGATACCCTGATCACAAATCGATCTTGGAGAACACCGTCACACCCTTCATTTGATCGAACAGATCATCAATTCTTGGTAAGGGATACTGATTCTTGATCGTAGCCTTGTTCAGTTGACGGTAGTCAATGCAAAGCCTCCATGATCCATCCTTATTTTTTATGAAAATAACTGGTGCAC
Organism: Picea engelmannii; assembly: GCA_009831015.1. Lineage (NCBI taxonomy): Eukaryota > Viridiplantae > Streptophyta > Pinopsida > Pinales > Pinaceae > Picea > Picea engelmannii. The sequence goes on from ML780357.1 coordinate 98,142, forward strand.
CCCACGGTGACACGCTAGGGCGTATCAATCCTAGGTCCAACAACTCATTCAGTTGCATTTTCAACACTTGCAACTCCGGGGTCGACCTCCGATAAGGTGGTCTTGCTATCGGTTCGGTCCCCGGTTTCAGGTCTATGGTAAACTCCAATTCCCTTTCCAGTGGAATCCCCGGTAACTCCTCTGGAAATACATCCGCAAACTCCTTCACCACTGGAAGGTGTTATAGACCTTCCGCCACTCCCTTTTCGTTTAGCGCAAGGATCGCATAAAGCTTTCACCCCTTGCGCATACTCTTCTGTAACTGTAAGGAAGAGATGAACCTCATGGAAACTCCCTGGTTCCTGCCTACAATTACACGTCTCTGTCCTTCATCATCAACCAAGCTCAACCGTTTCATCTTACAGTTGAGTATCACCTCATGTGATTCCAACCAATCCATACCAATCACGATGTCATAAGATCCTAAGTTCATGATGTACAAGTTGACCCTCGTGAAAAACTCTCCCAGGTTAAGGGCACAGCCTGTAACCTTTCCTCCAACCTTCTGTTTGGCTCCTGAAGCCATCTCTACGAAGCTAAACTCATCATGTTTGAATGCCTTTACCTTAATCCTTTTTAGCGTTCCACCAGAAACAAAACTTTCTGTAGCACCTGGGTCTATCAAAATACTAAGGGTCTGGTCAGCGACAATACTTGTCGTCTCGAGCACAATCGACTAGTGCTCTGCCTAGCGGTTATTCACCATCGGATGAATCCGATGAGCCTTGCCCATATCTCCCACGGTAGCGGGTCCGGCTGATCCAGACACTCTGGTCCTCTCCACAGGACAATCGTGGTGGTAGTGTGGCTCCCGACACGTCCAACACCCCTTCTTCGGCCCAGTAGTCCTGGTACCCGAAGTAGAAGATGACGGCCCACCGAGCTGGAACCCAGGTCTGTTCTGCCAAATAGGCCTACACTATTGCAGCTGCGGGCGACGCTGCTACTGATGCTGTGGTCCCTGATAAGGTGTCTGTTGCTGAGGCGATGATCGTCGGGGTGTAGTGAAAGTGGATCCTCTCTGGAAGCCACGATATCCCGACGTATGTCTCACTGGGGTCTGATGCTGCGGTGTACCAGATGAACCCTTCCCTGTTGGTCTCGCTGGAGTTCTGGTTTGACCCCAACTGATAAGCTCCTCCTCTGCTATGAGGACCTTTTGGACAGCGTCGTGCAAGGTTTGAGGCATCAAGATCCTAACCTTTGCACGTAGGTTGTCGTTAAGGCCAAACACGAACCTGTTGACCTTGAGCTTCTCACTGTTAAGGTGCGGAGCATACCAGAGCAGCTCCATAAAACGTGCCTCGTACTCAGGCACCGTATGACCTCCCTGTCGTAATGCGTTGAAATTATTGAGCTGACACTCAATGAATTCCTCTGAAAGGTACCTCTCTCAGAACCGTTCCTCAACAGTTCCCATGACACGTCTTCAACGGCCATGTTCATCTGCGGCAGGAGAATCTTCTAGCACAGAAGAGAGCTCCCCTTCAATTGAAAGACTTCCATGCGAACCTTCATGTTGGAGGTATAATCGCGAAGCAGATCGCCATATTCTCCAACCATGCCTCGACGGCGGCGCCATATGAGGCACCATAGAACTTGGGAAATTTAACATTTTCGAGTTGACAGTGAATGCTACCTGTAACGGCTGGTGCGTGCGGTGAAACCTCAGCGGGTGTCGATGCCCTGGCCTCGTCTCTGTCCAATCGGCTGATCAGTGCCTTGGACATGCGCTGAAAAGATCTCATCATCCCAACAACATCGCCAACTGCTATCTGCTCCTGTCCGAGAACCTGCTCGCCTCCCTGGGGGTTAGACCCCTCAGGCATGGATGCTACTGGAGGCGTCACGCCTCCTCCCCTAGCACCCCATCGTCTGTCTCCGTGACGTCCTCTAACCATGATCACCTGCACACACACAATCAACTTGATCAGCAATAGTATAATCAAATCTAATCATGTCACAAAATTCGTAGCGAATCCCAAGTCGTGGGTCAAACCAGCTCTGATACCATATGTGACAACCTCCTCATTACGACAACGACTCTGATAACAGGTGCCAATTTTATTTATTTTTTGTTTAAGTTGTGTGCGCGTGTGTAAAAAGGAAACGGACACACTTGACTCTACGTCGCCACCCGACGACTAACAAGACACAACCACGATGATCACAACAAGAAGACATAAGGTGCACAACAAGTAACCGCAAGCATTAAACGACCATAGACATAAGGCACACAAAAAGTAACTCAAGAATTAACGACATACTGTTTTATGTACAGTATGAACACAGATGGAAGAATCCATAGTAGCAGATTTTACTATTTCTGCACAGGAAAGAAGGACGTTTAATATTAGTTCTCTGCTCCGGAGAGAGAGAATGTCAGATAGGCTCCTGGCCGACTGCTCATGCAGAAACTAGTAATTTCCATCAGGAGGTCGTAGTGGTGGGAAATCTGTCTTTTAAGAGACCGAGACTACTGATACGGCCTTAGAGGTGTGTCACAAGAGTGGAAACCCTTAGATCCTTAGCCCATTATCATATCTCATTTTCAATCATCCTCCTATTCTCAATTAAAAAAAAAATCCTTCCAACATAAATACATCATCAATTATTCCCTTTCCAAATTATTAGAAACATAACTGATAAATTCTTAAAAAGTTCTTTCAACCATAGTAAATCATCAACTATTTTATTTTCAAAATTATTAAAGATAAATAACCTTTGGAATTCCTACCTCATCCCATTTATCCAAATAATCCTCTCTCAAATGATTAAAATCCTTCATATATAAACAAATTTTAAAATATAGAATTTTGTGGATCATATAAATAATCTTAATATTCTAGAATTTAAAATTGCATGCAGAGTTGATTACCCAAATTAATAAACACTACATTAACCATGCTAATTTAAACTAATTTAACAATGCTATATTGAATACACAGTCTACACATAATTATCATTTCTGAAATTAAACTTTGCATGTAGAGTTGAATAACATATTAGACAACGCCTAGATTAAACAATGCTAAGTTAAACTGATGGAAATAAATCTACACTGACAGGATTAAATTTAAAACTGACAGAATCATTTCCAAGCTGCCAATAGTTAATTAGAGATGGGAACACAATCAACTAAATAAAAATAAATCGAAAGGAATAGCATCCTAGACTCGCTCAGCCACGAAGTTTGCTAAGCGTAACTGGTCAGGCACAAAGGGAGGTTGCTCTTAATAATAAAGTCAGATCTAATTTACAAAAACGAACTGCCAGATCTAATTGCCAGAACGAATTCTTAGATCTAATTTACAAAAACAAATTGCCAAAACGAATTCTAATTGCCAGATCTAATTTACAGAAACGAATTGCCAGAACTAATTTACAAAAACGAATTGCCAGATCTAATTTTCAAAACAAATGACCAGATCTAATTTACAAAAATGAATTGTCAGATCTAATTTACAAAAACGAATTGCGAGAACGAATTCTAATTGCCCATACATCTATATAAAAATGCCCACTGTAGAGTATAAACTTCCACAGTGATATAAAATGCCCACCGTAATATATAAAATGCCCACAGTCAAATAAAAATGCCCCCATTTATATAAAAACGCCCACTGTAGAGTATAAACGCCCACAGTGAAATAAAATTCCCATGATAATATATAAAATGCCCACAGTCAAATAAAAATGCCCCCATTTATATAAAAACGCCCACTGTAGAGTATAAACCCCCACAGTGAAATAAAATTCCCATGGTAATATATTAAATGCCCACAATCAAATAAAAACGCCCCCATTTATATAAAAATGCCCACTGTAGAGTATAAACGCCCACAGTGAAATAAAATGCCCACGGTAATATATAAAATGCCCATAGTCAAATAAAACGCCCCCATTTATATAAAAATGCCCACTGTAGAGTATAAACACCCACAGTGAAATAAAATGCCCACGGTAATATATAAAATGCCCATAGTCATATAAACACACAGCCAGAAAATCTCTTTTACCCCAACCGACATGCAACAACAGAGTAAGAAGAAATATTTTATAACTATAACACAATTTCAATCGCAGAAGAAGAAGGCAAGAAAACAAATCAATCCAACGAGAACCCAAGCATATGGAATTTAAGTATTTTTCATCTCACAATGCCAATACAAAAATGCCAATGACAATAGGAGAGGGCTAAGGTCCTAATGCCTTCTATCATGCAAATGAAAAACATATTGTTGCCTTAACTCCAACCTCAAATGATGACCCCACACTCCGTGCCGCTCTTGCTCCACGCCGCTCCCTCTCGCCGAACGTAGAGACTACACCGTTACCTCCCAGCCAATCGCTAGGGGTACTCTTCTTTCCCCTTAGTCCCCCGAGTCGCAAAGGGGCCACACACAATCTAGATGGTCCGTCTAGCTTCCCATCTCGCCTCGCAAGGCTGAGCTACCACTCCTATCCAAGCTGGAAAATCCCAACTCTCCACAAGTAATCAGTCAAGTCACAATTCCGGCAGCTTAACGTTACACTAACAGTCGATCCCTTTCTTCCTCATCTTCCCTTTCTTTTATAGAGTTTTTAGAACCTCCCCCTTTTCCTAAATCACATTTTAATTAAGTTTTAATAAAAATATTCTAAATATTCTCCTTCGCACAAGTGTCGTCAATCCCCCTCTTTCCTCCAATAATTATTTTCTTTAAATCATTATTTGACTCATTTTCCTCACCCACTTAGAGTTGCTCCTAAAATCCTCGTAGGTGTTCCGAGATCCCCTTACATGTTTTAAATACTTTCCCTAAAATGAAGTTGCTAATTTTAGTTCATTTTAGAAGGTTCTTAATTGAGGATTCCTTACTATGTTGACCTTGCTTTTTACCATATGTTCCCATCTTTCCTTTATTATGTTTCCTCCATTTACTAAGTTTCCCAATTCTTATTATTCCCTTCTTTCCCCTTTTTATTAAACCCAAAATGGTAGTTGCGCTATTAAATCTTTCCCTTTTATTATTTATTTAATATCTTTTGTACTTTCAGAAGTTAAGAAATAATTTATTCTTTCCAAATTTTTAAATCCCTTAGTTTAATTAAATTCTTACTCTCTTCATTTACCCCAAGCGTTTTACGAAGGCTAAACTATCACTTAAGTGAGTTTTTGTTTAAATTTTTAATTTTATTCTAGGGTTTTTTTCTTAATGTTAGACTAAATTTTTACCCTAAAAAGTTTTAGACATAGGACTTAGATTATGAACTGGGTGACACTTGGTTAGGGAATTTGTTTAAGTATTTATTAAGGCATTAATGTCTTAGGGCCATCTAGGTTTGTTTCTTCATATCATCAACGCGACTTGCCCTTCAGGACGCACCATGTGCTCCAAGGGTGCCACTCGCCTCGGTTGTTTCTTTTGCACGACGTGCCCTTCAGGATGCACCACATGCTCCAAGGGTGCCACTCGCTAACCTGTGTTTCTTTCGCGCGACATGCCCTTCAGGATGCACCACGTGCTCCAAGGGTGCCACTCGCCAACTTGACTGATTGGTATACATCTATAACCCCCAGAGTCAACACTCCGCCAGGTGAACTTGTGGGAGACTAAGGGCTCTAAGGAATAAGGCCGCCACCTTATTGCGCTCCCTTTAGAATCATTATGAGCGACTGTCGCAGTCTTCCCTCACAGCATCGTGGATCCTCTCGAACTAGGTAATCGTTAACCTACAGTTTGAGCCACGGCGGAAGTGCTAGTAGTCTGTGGCAGGGCTGTTGTCCACACCTCTCCCTCAACCTCTCTGGAATCGTGTGTGACCCCTTTACTCCATATGTGAGTCTGGTCGGCAAGCTATCATTAGCCTGCATCATCAACAATCATGTCAGAACATGGCAACATCATATCATCAAATCAATGTAATATCATAGTAAATAAATCAACCCAAATAGCACACTCCCTAACTCAATCCGGAGTCCAAGGGGTTCCATCGATGCCTCTGCATCCTTAAGGTCCAAAACCCTGCACACTCAATAAAACTGAGTCAATAGCACCTGTCTACGTCAAAGCAGTAAAACTTCATGTCATCTATAATAACACATCATAATCAAGGATAAATGTTTTAACATCATAAAAGTCCAGATCACCTACGAGCAAGTGTCCTCAAAGAATAAGTTTTCTCAGTGCGCCAGAGCGGGATGTTACATACATCCCCTCTTGGTCTAAAATTCGTCCCGAAGTTTCTCAGTATAAATGACGAAATAAAAGTACCACAGTATCATAAGTCTATCTATCAAACAAAAATGGAAACTATTGGCGCATATCATATGCATCCTCCCAGGTCGCTGAGTGCAGACTATAACTGTCCCACTGGACCTTGACCTGATCTACCATTCGACATCGTAACTGTCGAACGCGATGATCTAGGATGCGTACCGGCTCAACCGTGAGTGCTCCCTTGTCCGATACCTGCAAGGAACTCATGTCAATCACATGTGTAGGATCACTAATATAATGTCTCAAAACAGATACATGAAAAGCATCTTGCATATGCCTCAAAGAATCAGGCAAGGCTAGTCGATAGGCCATGGGCCCCTTTCTCTCCAAAATCTCGAAAGGTCCCACAAACCTAGGAGAGAGTTTAGCTCCCTTTCCAAACTTGATCGAACTCTTATGCGGTTTAACCCGTAAGAATACTCGATCGCCGACCTCGTAACTATGGTTGACTCGGTGCGCATAGCCATAACTCTTTTGTCGATCCCACGCTTATTTAATCCTTTGTCTTATGGTTTGCATTTGATCTTCCATTTCTTGGATCACTTTTGGTCCCACAAGGGCCCTTTCCTCAAGACGATCCCAACTCAAGGGCGACCAACACGATCGCCGATAAAGAAACTCAAAATGCACCATCTTATTGGTGCTCTGGTAATTGTTGTTGTAAGCGAACTCTACTAGAAGCAAGAATTCCTCCCAACGCTTTTGTTGATCCATCACGTACATGCGCAACATTTATTCCAAGGTTTGGTTCGTTCGTTCTATCATTCCTAGGGTGACACACTAGGGTGTATCATTCCTAGGTCCAACAACTCATTTAGTTTCATTTTCAACTCTTGCAACTCCGGGGTCGACCTCCGATAAGGTGGTCTTGCTATCGGTTCAGTCCCCGGTTTCAGATCTATGGTAAACTCCAATTCCCTTTCCGGTGGCATCCCAGGTAACTCCTCTGGAAATACATCCGCAAACTCCTTCACCACTGGAAGGTGTTCTAGACCTTCCACCACTCCCTTTTCGTTTAGCGCAAGGATCACATAAAGCTTGCACCCCTTGCGCATACTCTTCTATAACTGTAAGGAAGAGACGAACCTCATGGAAACTCCCTAGTTCCTGCCTACAATCACACGTCTCTGTCCTTCATCATCAACCAAGCTCAACCATTTCATCTTACAGTTGAGTATCGCCTCATGTGATTCCAACCAATCCATACCAATCACGACGTCAGAAGATCCTAAGTTTGTGACGTACAAGTTGACCCTTGTGACAAACTCTCTCAGTTTAAGGGCACAGCCTGTAACCTTTCCTCCAACCTTCTGTTTGGCTCCTGAAGCTATCTCTACAAAGATAAACTCATCCTGTTTGACTGCCCTTACCTTAATCCTTTTTAGCGCTGCACCAAAAATGAAACTTTTTGTAGCACCTGGGTCTATCAAAATACTAAGGGTCTGGTCAGCGACAATACCTGTCATCTCGAGCACAGTCGACTAGTGCTCTTCCTGGCGGTTATTCACTGCCACATGAATCTGATGAGCCTTGCCCATATATCCCACGGTAGCGGGTCCGGCTAATCTGGACACTCTGGTACTCTCCACAGGACAGTCGCGCTGGTAGTGTGGCTCCCCACACATCTTCAATGGCCATGTTCAGCTGCGGCAGGAGGGTCTTCCACCATAGAAGAGCACTCCCCTTCAGTTGAAATACCGCCATGTGAACCTTCATGTTGGAGGTATAATCGCGAAGCACATCGCCATATTCTCCAACCATGCCTCGGCGGCGGCGCCATCCGGGGCATCAAATAACTCAGGAAATTTAACCTTATGGAGTTCACGGTGAATGCTACCTATAACGGTTGGTGCGTGTGGTGAAACCTCAGCAGGTGTCGGTGCCCTGGCCTCGTTTCTGTCTAATAGGCTGATCAGTGCCTTAGACATGCGCTGAAAAGATATCATCATCCCAAGAACATCGCCAACTGCTATCTGCTCCTGTCCGAGAACATGCTCGCGTCCCTGGGGGTTAGACCCCTCAGGCATGGATTCTACTGGAGGCGTCACGCCTCCTCCCCTAGCACCTCGTCGTCTGCCTCCGTGGTGTCCTCTAACCATGATCACCTGCACACACACAATCAACTCGATCAACAATAATATAATCAATTCTAATCATATCACAAAAGTCGTAGCGAATCCCAGGTCGCGGGTCGAACCGGCTCTGATACCATATGTGACAACCTCCTCGTTACAACAACAACTCTGATAACAGGTGCCAAATTTTATTTGATTTAGTTTAAGGTGTGTGCTCGCGTGTAAAAAGGAAACAGACACACTTGACTCTACGTCGCCACCCGGCGACTAACAAGAGACAACCACGATGATCACAACAAGAAGACGTAAGGCGCACATCAAGTAACTACAAGCATTAAACGACCATAGACATAAGGCGCACAACAAGTAACTCAACCATTAACAACATACTGTGTTATGTATAGTACGAACACAGATGGAAGAATCCATAGTAGCATATTTTACTATTTCTGCACAGGAAACCAGGGTGCTTAATCTTAGTTCTCTGCTCCGGAGAGAGAGAATGTCAGATAGGCTCCTGGCCGACTGCTCAGGCATAAACTAGTAATCTTTGTCAGGAGGTCGCAGTGGTGGGAACTCTTCCTTTTAAGAGCCCAAGACTACTGAGACGACCTTAGAGGTGTGTCGCAAGAGTGGAAACCTTGCCTTTAAAGGGCCCGAGACTCTTGATACAGCACTGGATTCTTTACATAGAAAATAATCACACACACAGACTTATATACAAAGCGACTAGCTTTATTAGATTGACAGTCTAATTTCATACAGCTATGAGTTTGGACAATTCCAATTATAGTACTAACCCTGAAATTAATTAACAATCTCAATACATCCTATATGTTACATATACCATAAAATTACAATAACATTTTCTTAACACCCTCACATCTTATGTTATAATAACCTTGCAACTAAAACATCAATCACCAACCACATTACTCCTTGTATGCTACCAAAGCAATGAAGTTACAATAACTTTACCATAAAATAAATCAACATTACATTGATCATAAATAAATAAAATGATGACCACCTTGCAACTTACAAGTTATCTACAACATTATTTCCACATTTCCATAAAACCTATAACCAACATCACCTTAACAGTTCCATAACCACTAGCACCAACATTAAACATTTCATTATACTATCGATACCTTAAAACAAATACACTAACATTAACCTTACCCCAAGCATTTAACATGAAGCATTACATTACATAATTCTTCCATTGCGCGCAAGTCTCATTCATCAGGCAACATGTCATTCAATTCTTCAATAATCATGGGTGCGAGAATAAGTAAGTTTAAGCCATCTTTAGAAATAACTATGTAAAAACTAAATATCTAGATCCACCATCTACTACATAAATCCCCAATGCGTAAAAACTAATCTATGTCAATCATTCACTACATACTATCCACTGATCATTCTCCCATTCTCAATTATTAAAACATTTTTCCAAACATAAATAATAACTTTTAAATCCTTAGCCCATTATCATGTCTCATTTTCAATCRTCCTCCTATTCTYAATTAAACAAAAATTYCTTCYRACATAAATACATCATCAATTATTCYMTTTCCAAATTATWARAAACATAASHGATAAATTCTTAAAAAGTTMTTTCAACCATAATAAATMATCMACTATTTTATTTTCAAAATTATTAAAAATAAATAACSTTTGGAATTCCTACCTCATCCCATTTATCCAAATCATCCTCTCTCAAATGATTAAAATCCTTCATATATAAACAAATTTTAAAATATAGAATTTTGTGGATCATATAAATAATCTTAATATTCTAGAATTTAAAATTGCACGCAAAGTTGATTGCCCAAATTAATAAACACTACATTAACCATCCTAATTTAAACTAATATAACAATGTTATATTGAATACACAATCTACACATAATTATCATTTCTGAAATTAAAGTTTGCATGTAGAGTTGAATAACATATTAGACAACGCCTAGATTAAACAATGCTAAGTTAAACTGACGGAAATAAATCTACACTGACAGGATTAAATTTAAAACTGACAGAATCATTTCAAAGCTGCCAATAGTTAATTAGAGATGGGAACACAGTCAACTGAATAAAAATAAATCGAAAGGAATAGCATCCTAGACTCCCTCAGCCACGAAGTTTGTTGAGCATAACTGGTCAGGCACAAAGGGAGGTTTCTCTTAACAATAAAGTCAGATCTAATTTACAAAAACGAACTGCTAGATCTAATTTCCAGAATGAATTCTCAGATCTAATTTACAAAAATGAATTGCCAGAACGAATTCTAATTGCTAGATATAATTACAAAAACAAATTGCCAGAACTAATTTACAAAAACGAATTGCCAAATCTAATTTACAAAACGAATTGTCAGATCTAATTTACAAAAACGAATTGCCAGAACGAATTCTAATTGCCCATACATCTATATAAAAATGCCCCATTATATAAAAATGCCCACTGTAGAGTATAAATGCCCACAATGATATAAAATGCCCACAGTCAAATAAAAATGCCCCCATTTATATAAAAACGCCCACTGTAGAGTATAAACGCCCACACTGAAATAAAATGCCCACGGTAATATATAAAATGCCCACAGTCAAATAAAAACGCCCCCATTTATATAAAAACACCCACTGTAGAGTATAAACGCCCACATTGGAATAAAATGCCCATGGTAATATATAAAATGCCCACAGTCAAATAAAAATGCCCCCATTTATATAAAAATGCCCACTATAGAGTATAAACGCACACAGTGAAATAAAATGCCCATGGTAAAATATAAAATGCCAACGGTCAAATAAAACGCCCCCATTTATATAAAAATGACCACTATAGAGTATAAACGCCCACAGTGAAATAAAATGCCCATGGTAATATATAAAATGCCCACAGACATATAAACACACAACCATAAAATCTCTTTTATCCCAACTGACATGCAACAACAGAGTAAGAAGAAATATTTTATAACTGTAACACAATTTCAATCGTCGAAGAACAAGGCAAGAAAACCAATCAATCCAACGAGAACCCAAGTAGATGGAAGTTAAGTATTTTTCATCTCACAATGCCAATACAAAAATGTTGATGAGAGTAAGCGAGTGCTAAGGTCCTAATGCCTTCTATCATGCAAATGAAAAATAGACCATTGCCTTAACTCCTTCCTCGAGTGATGACCCCACGCTCCGTGTCGCTCTTGCTCCGCGCCGCTCCCTCTCGCCGAACGTAGAGACTACACCGGTACCTCCCAGCCAATCGCTAGGGGTACTCTGCTTCCCCCTTAGCCCCCCGAGCCGTAAAGGGGCCACACACAGTCCAGATGGTCCATATAGCATCCCAGCTCCCCTCGCAAGGCCGAGCTACCACTCCTATCCAAGATGGAAAATCCCAACTCTCCACAAGTAATCAGTCAAGTCACAATTCCGGCAGCGTAACGTTATGCTAATAGCCGATCCCTTTCTTCCTCATCTTCCCTTTCTTTTATAGAGTTTTTAGAGCCTCCCACTTTCCCTAAATCACATTTTAATTAAGTTTTAATAAAAATATTCTAAATATTCTCCGTCGCACAAGTGTCGTCCATCCCCCTCTTTCCTCCAATAATTATTTTCTTTGAATCATTATTTGACTCATTTTCCTCAACCACCTAGAGTTGCTCCTAAAAATCCTCCTAGGTGTTCCTAGATCCCCTTACATGTTTTAAATACTTTCCCTGAAATGAAGTTGTTAATTTTAGTTCATTTTAGAAGGTTCTTAATTGCAGATTCCTTACTATGTTGACCTCGCTTTTTACCATAAGTTCCCATCTTTTCTTTATTATGTTTCCTCCATTTACTTAGTTTTCCAATTCTTATTATTCCCTTCTTTCCCCTTTTTATTAAACCCAAAATGGCAGTTGCGCTATTAAATCTTTCCCTTTTATTATTTATTTAATATCTTTTGTACTTTCACAAGTTAAGAAATAATTTCTTCTTTGCAAATTTTTA
>ML780357.1:110587-124267 GCA_009831015.1 Picea engelmannii
CCCAAGAGTTTTATGAAGGCTAAACTATCACTTAAGTGGGTTTTTGTTTAAATTTTTAATTTTATTCTAGGGTCTTTTTCTTAATGTTAGACTAAATTTTTACCCTAAAAAGTTTTAGACTTAGGACTTAGATTTTGAACTGGGTGACACTTGGTTAGGGATGTTGTTTAAGGATTTCTTAAGGTGTTAATGTCTTAGGGACATCTAGGTTTGTTTCTTCATATCTTCAATGCGACGTGCCCTTCAGGATGCACCACGTGCTCCAAGGGTGCCACTCGCCTCGGTTGTTTCTTTTGTGCGACATTCCCTTAAGGATGCACCACATGCTCCAAGGGTTCCACTCGCTAACTTGTGTTTCTTTCGCGCGACGTGACCTTCAGGATGCACCACGTGCTCCAAGGGTGCCACTCGCCAACTTGACTAATTGGTAGACATCTATAACCCCTCGAGTCAACACTCCACCAGGTGAACTTGTGGGAGACTAAGGGCTCTAAGGAATAAGGCATCCGCCTTATTGCGTGCCCCTTAGAATAATCATGAGAGACTCTCGCAGGCTGCCCTCATGGCATCATGGATTCTCTCGAACTAGGTAATCGTTAACCTACAATTTGAGCCACGACGGGAGTTCTAGTAGGCTGTGGCAGGGCTGCTGTCCACACCTCTCCCTCAACCTCTCTGGAATCGTGTGTGACCCCTTTAATCCATATGTGAGTCTGGTCGGCAAGTTATCATTATCCTTCATCATCAACAATCGTGTTAGAACATGTCAACATCATATCATCAAATCAATGAAATATCACAGTAAATAAATCAACCCAAATAGCACACTCCCTGAATCAATCTGGAGTCCAAGGGGTTCCACCGATGCCTCTGCATCCTCAAGGTCCAAAACCCTACACACTCAATAAAACTGAGTCAATAGCACCTGTCCACGTCAAAGCAGTAAAACATCATGTCATATATCATAACGCATCATAATCAAGGATAAATGTTTTAACATCATAAAAGTCCAGATCACTTGCGAGCAAGTGTCCTCAAAGATTAAGTTTTCTCAGTGCGCCAGAGCAGGATGTTACATACACCCCCTCTTGGTCTAAACTTCATCCTGAAGTTTCTCAGTATAAATGTCGAAATAAAAGTACCACAATATCATAAGTCTATCTATCAAACAAAAATGGAAACTACTGGCGCATATCATATGCGTCCTCCCAGGTCACCGAGTGCGGACTATAACTGTCCCACTGGACCTTGAACTGATCTACCATTCGACATCATAACTGTCAAATGCGATGATCTAAGATGCGGACCGGCTCAGCCGTGAGTGCTCCCTCGTCTGATACCTGCAAGGAACTCATGTCAATCACATGTGTAGGATCACTAATATAATGTTTCAAAATAGATACATGAAAAACATTGTGCATATGCCTCAAAGAATCAGGCAAGGCTAGTCGATAGGCCACGTGCCCCTTTCTCTCCACAATCTCGAAAGGTCCCACGAACCTAAGAGAGAGTTTAGCACCCTTTCCAAACTTGATCGAACTATTATGCGGTTTAACCCATAAGAAGACTCGATCGCCGACCTCATAACTACGGTCGACTTGGTGCGCATCGACATAACTCTTATGTCGATCCTGCGCTTCTTTAATCCTTTGTCTTATGGTTTGCATTTTCTCTTCCATTTCTTGGATCACTTTTGGTTCCACCAGGACCCTATCCTCAAGTTCATCCCAACTCAAGGGCGTCCGACACAGTCGCCCATAAAGAAACTCAAAAGGTGCCATCTTAAAGGTGCTCTGGTAATTGTTGTTGTAAGCGAACTCTACTAGAGGCAAGAATTCCTCCCAATGCTTTTGTTGGTCCATCATGTACATGCACAATATGTCTTCCAAGGTTTGGTTCATTCGTTCTGTCTATCCGTCCGTCTCTGGGTGATACGCAGTACTAAATTTAAGTTGGGTCCCCAAGGCCTCTTGGAAACTCGTCCAAAATCGTCTAGTAAACACCGATCCTCGATCGAATATAATCTTCTTAGGCACGCCATGCAGCCTCACAATCTCACTGATGAAATATCTAGCTATGTCAGGTGCCTGATACGTCGTATGCACAGGAATAAAGTGAGCACTCTTCGTCAGAGTGTCTACTACTACGAAAATCGAGTCATGTCTCCTTCTCGTCAATGGAAATCCAACAATAAAATCCATCGAAATAACCTCCTATTTCGATTCTGGGATGGCATGTGGTTGTAGTAATCCTGCTGGGTCTCTATGTTCAGCCTTTACCTGCTGACACTCCAGACACCTAGCCACATAGTTAACTATGTCGGCCTTCATTCCCCTCCAGAAGAATAAAGGTTTAAGATATGCCCTCATCTTCGTGACTCCGGGGTGAGCCATGTAAACTTCTCTATGAGCCTTGCTCAGGATCAACATCCTCAAATCCTCATCATAAGATCCTAAGATCATGATGTACAAGTTGACCCTCGTGACAAACTCTCCCAGGTTAAGGGAACAGCCTGTAACCTTTCCTCCAACCTTCTGTTTGCCTCCTGAAGCCATCTCTACGAAGCTAAACTTGTCCTGTTCGACTGCCTTTACCTTAATCTTTTTTAGCACTGCACCAGAAATGAAACTTTCAGTAGCACCTGGGTCTATCAAAATACTAAAGTTCTGTTCAGCGATAGTACCTGTCGTCTCAAGAACAGTCGACTAGTGCTCTGCCTCGTGGTTATTTACTACCGCATGAATCCGATGAGCCTTGCCCATATCTCCCACGGTAGAAAGTCCGATTGATCCAGACACTCTGGTCCTCTCCAAAGGACAGTCATGCTGGTAGTGTCGCTCCCCACACGTCCAACACCCCTTCTTCGACCCAATAGTCCTAGTACCCGAAGTAGAAGATGACGGCCCACCGGCCTGGAACCCAGGTTTGTTCTGCTGAACAGCCCTACAATGTTGCTGCTGCGGGCGACACTGCTACTGATGCTGTGGTCCCCGATAAGGTGCCCTTTGTTGAGTCGGTGGTCGTCGGGGTGTAGTGAAAGTGGATCCTCTCTGGAAGCCATGATATCCCAGCGTATGTCTCGTTGGGGTCTGATTCTGCGGTGTACCAGATGAACCCTTCCCTGCTGGTCTCGCTGGAGTCCTGGTCTGACCCCCACTGATAAGCTCCTCCTCTACTATGAGGACCTTTTGAACAACGTCGTGCAAGGTTTGAGGCATCAAGATCCTGACATTTGCACGCAGGCTATCGTTAAGGCCAAACACGAACCTGTTGACCTTGAGCTTCTCAGTGTTAAGGTGCGGAGCATACCGGAGCATCGTACGACCTCCCTATCGTAATCCGTTGAACTCATTGAGCTGACACTCAATGAATTCCTCTGAAAGGTACCTCTCTGATAACCGTTCCTTGAACAGTTTCCATGACAGGTGTTCAACAACCATGTTCAACTATGGCAGGAGCATCTTCCACCATAGAAGAGCGCTCCCCTTCAGTTGAAAGACCACCATGCGAACCTTCATGTTGGAGGTATAATCGCAAAGTGCGAAGCACATCGCCATATTCTCCAACCATGCCTCGACAGTGGCGCCATCCGGGGCACCAAATAACTTGGGAAATTTAACCTTCTTGAGTTCACGGTGAATGCTACCTGTAACAGTCGGCGCCCTGGCCTCGTCTCTGTCCAATCGGTTGATCAGTGCCTTGGACATGCACTAAAAAGATCTCATAATCCCAACAACATCGCCAAATGCTATCTTCTCCTGTCTGAGAACCTACTCGCCTCCCTGGGGTTTAGACCCGTCAAGTGTGGATGCTACTAGAGGCGTCACGCCTCCTCCCGTAGCACACCGTCGTTTGCCTTCGCGGATTCCTCTAACCATGATCACCTGCACACACACAATCAACTCGATCAGCAACAGTATAATCAAATCTAATCATGCCACGAAAGCCGTAGCAAATAGCAAGTCGCGGGTCGAACCGGCTCTGATACCATATGTGACAACCTCCTCGTTACGACAACAACTCTGATAACAGGTGCCAATTTTTATTTTTTTTTGTTTAAGGTATGTGCGTGCATGTAAAAAGGAAACAAACACACTTGACTCTATGTCGCCACCCGACGACTAACAAGACACAACCACGATGATCACAACAAGAAGATGTAAGGTGCACAACAAGTAACTGCAAGCACTAAACAACCATAAACCTAAGGCACACAACAAGTAACTCAAGCATTAACAACATATTGTGTTATGTAAAGTAGGAACACAGATGGAAGAATCCATAGTAGTAAATTTTACTATTTCTACACAGGAAAGCAAGGCGTTTAATGTTAGTTCTCTGCTCCGGAGAGAGAGAATGTCAGATAGTCTCTTGGCCGACTGCTCAGGCAAAAACTAGTAATCTCTGTCAGGAGGTCGCAGTGGTGGGAACTCTGCCTTTTAAGAGCCCAAGACTACTGATACGACCTTAGAGGTGTGTCGCAAGAGTGGAAACCCTACCTTTAAAGGGCCCGAGACTCTTGATACGGCACTGGATTCTTTACACAAAAAATAATCACACACACAGACTTATATATAGATTGAATAGCTTTATCAAATCGAGAGTCTGATTTCATAAAACTATGAGTTTGGACAATTCCAATTATAGTACTAACCCTGAAATTAATTAACAATCTCAATACATCCTATATGTTACATATACCATAAAATTACAATAACATTTTCTTAACACCCTCACATCTTATGTTATAATAACCTTGCAACTAAAACATCAATCACCAACCACATTACTCCTTGTATGCTACCAATGCAATGAAGTTACAATAACTTTACCATAAAATAAATCAACATTACATTGATCATAAATAAATAAAATGACGACCACCTTGCAACTTATAAGTTATCTACAACATTATTTCCACATTTCCATAAACCTATAACCAACATCACCTTAACAGTTCCATAACCATTAGCACCAATATTAGACATTTCATTATACTATCGATACCTTAAAACAAATACACTAACATTAACCTTACCCCAAGCATTTAACATGAAGCATTACATTACATAATTCTTCCATTGCGCGCAAGTCTCATTCATCAGGCAACATGTCATTCAATTCTTAAATAATCATGGGCGCAAGAATAAGTAAGTTTAAGCCATCATTAGAAATAACTATGTAAAAACTAAATATCTAGATCCACCATCTACTACATAAATCCTCAATGCGTAAAAACTAATCTATGTCAATCATTCACTACATACTATCCACTGATCATTCTCCCATTCTCAATTATTAAAACATTTTTCCAAACATAAATAATAACTTTTAAATCCTTAGCCCATTATCATGTCTCATTTTCAATCATCCTCCTATTCTCAATTAAACAAAAATTCCTTCCAACATAAATACATCATCAATTATTCCCTTTCCAAATTATTAGAAACATAACTGATAAATTCTTAAAAAGTTATTTCAACCATAATAAATAATCAACTATTTTGTTTTCAAAACTATTAAAAATAAATAACCTTTGGAATTCCTACCTCATCCCATTTATCCAAATCATCCTCTCTCAAATGATTAAAATCCTTCATATATAAACAAATTTTAACATATAGAATTTTGTGGATCATATAAATAATCTTAATATTCTAGAATTTAAAATTGCACGCATAATTGATTCCCAAATTAATAAACACTACATTAACCATGCTAATTTAAACTAATATAACAATGTTATATTGAATACACAATCTACAAATAATTATCATTTCTAAAATTAAAGTTTGCATGTAGAGTTGAATAACATATTAGACAACGCCTAGATTAAACAATGCTAAGTTAAACTGATGGAAATAAATCTACACTGACAGGATTAAATTTAAAACTGACAGAATCATTTCAAAGCTGCCAATAGTTAATTAGAGATGGGAACACAGTCAACTGAATAAAAATAAATCGAAAGGAATAGCATCCTAGACTCACTCATCCACGAAATTTGCTAAGCGTAACTGGTCAGGCACAAAGGGAGGTTGCTCTTAACAGTAAAGTCAGATCTAATTTACAAAAATGAACTGCCAGATCTAATTGCTAGAACAAATTCTCAGATCTAATTTACAAAAAGAATTGCCAAAACGAATTCTAATTGCCAGATCTAATTTACAAGAACGAATTGCCGGAACTAATTTACAAAAATGAATTGCCAGATCTAATTTACAAAACAAATTTCCAGATCTAATTTACAAAAACGAATTGCCAGATCTAATTTACAAAAACAAATTGCCAGAACGAATTCTAATTGCCCATACATCTATATAAAAACGCCCCCATTATATAAAAACGCCCACTGTAGAGTATAAACGCCCACAGTGATATAAAATGCCCACCGTAATATTATAAATGCCCACAATCAAATAAAAATGCCCCCATTTATATAAAAATGCCCACTATAGAGTATAAACGCCCACAGTGAAATAAAATGCCCACGGTAATATATAAAATGCCCACAGTCAAATAAAAACACCCCCATTTATATAAAAATGCCCACTGTAGAGTATAAACGCCCACAATGAAATAAATGCCCATGGTAATATATAAAATGCCCACAGTCAAATAAAAACGCCCCCATTTACATAAAAACGCCCACTGCAGAGTATAAACGCCCACAGTGAAATAAAATTCCCACGGTAATATATAAAATTCCCACAGTCAAATAAAACACNATAAAAACGCCCACTGTAGAGTATAAACGCCCACAGTGAAATAAAATGCCCACGGTAATATATAAAATGCCCAAAGTCATATAAACACACAGCCATAAAATCTCTTTTATCCCAACCGACATGCAACAACAGAGTAAGAAGAAATATTTTATAACTGTAACACAATTTCAATCGCCGAAGAACAAGGCAAGAAACTCAATCAATCCAATGAGAACCCAAGCAGATGGAAGTTAAGTATTTTTCATATCACAATGCCAATACAAAAATGTTGATGAAAATAAGAGAGGGCTAAGGTCCTAATGCCTTCTATCATGCAAATGAAAAACATACCGTGGTCTTAACTCCCACCTCGAATGATGACCCCACGCTCCGTGCCGCTCCTGCTCTGCGCCGCTCCCTCTCGCCGAACGTAGAGACTACACCGGTACCTCCCAGCCAATCGCTGGGGGTACTCTGCTTCCCCCTTAGCCCCCCGAGCCGCAAAGAGGCCACACACAATCCATATGGTCTGTCTAGCTTCCTAGCTCACCTCGCAAGGCCGAGCTACCACTCCTATCCAAGATGGAAAATCCCAACTCTCCACAAGTAATCAGTCAAGTCACAATTCCGGCAGCGTAACGTTACGCTAATAGTCGATCCCTTTCTTCCTCATCTTCCCTTTATTTTATAGAGTTTTTAGAACCTCCCACTTTCCCTAAATCACATTTTAATTAAGTTTTAATAAAAATATTCTAAATATTCTCCTTCGTACAAGTGTCGTCCATCCCCCTCTTTCCTCCAATAATTATTTTCTTTAAATCATTATTTGACTCATTTTCCTCACCCACTTAGAGTTGCTCCTAAAAATCCTCCTAGGTGTTCCTAGATCCCCTTACATGTTTTAAATACTTTCCCTGAAATGAAGTTGCTAATTTTAGTTCAATTTAGAAGGTTCTTAATTGCAGATTCCTTACTATGTTGACCTCGCTTTTTACCATAAGTTCCCATCTTTCCTTTACTATGTTTCCTCCATTTACTTAGTTTCCTAATTCTTATTATTCCCTTCTTTCCCCTTTTTATTAAACCCAAAATGGCAATTGCGCTATTAAATCTTTCCCTTTTATTATTTATTTAATATCTTTTGTACTTTCACAAGTTAAGAAATAATTTCTTCTTTGCAAATTTTTAAATCCCTTAGTTTAATTAAATTCTTACTCTCTTCATTTACCTCAAGAGTTTTATGAAGGCTAAGCTATCACTTAAGTGGGTTTTTGTTTAAATTTTTAATTTTATTCTAGGGTCTTTTTCTTAAGGTTAGACTAAATTTTTACCCTAAAAAGTTTTAGACTTAGGACTTACATTCTGAACTGGGTGACACTTGGTTAGGGAAGTTGTTTGAGGATTTCTTAAGGCGTTAATGTCTTAGGGCCATCTAGGTTTTTTTCTTCATATAATCAATGCGAAGTTCCCTTCAAGATGCACCACGTGCTCCAAGGGTGCCACTCGCCTCGGTTGTTTCTTTTGCGTGATGTGCCCTTCAGGATGCAACACATGCTCCAAGGGTGCCACTTGCTAACTTGTGTTTCTTTCGCACGACGTGCCCTTCAGGATGCACCACGTGCTCCAAGGGTGCCACTCGCCAACTTGACTGATTGGTAGACATCTATAAACCCTGGAGTCAACACTCCGCCAGGTGATCTTGTGGGAGACTAAGGGCTCTAAGGAATAAGGCCCCCACCTTATTGCGCGCCCCTTAGAATCATCATGAGCGATTGTCGCAGTATTCCCTCACGGCATCGTGGATCCTCTCGAACTAGGTAATCGTTAACCTACAGTTCGAGCCATGGCGGGAGTGCTAGTAGGCTGTGGCAGGGATGTTGTCCGCACCTCTCCCTCAACCTCTCTGGAATCGTGTGTGACCCCTTTACTCCATATGTGAGTTTGGTCGGCAAGCTATCGTTAGCCTGCATCATCAACAATCGTGTCAGAACATATCAACATCATATCATCAAATCAATGAATTATCACAGTAAATAAATAAACCCAAATAGCACACTCCCTGACTCAATCCGGAGTCCAAGGGGTTGCACCGATGCCTCTACATCCTCAAGGTCCAAAACCCTGTACACTCAATAAAACAGAGTCAATAGCACCTGTCTACGTCAAAGAAGTAAAACATCATGTCATCTATCATAACGCATCATAATCAAGGATAAATGTCTTAACATCATAAAAGTCCAGATCACTTGCGAGCAAGTGTCCTCAAAGAATAAGTTTTCTCAGTGCGCTAGAGCGGGATGTTACAGCAGGTTTATTCACTTGATGGATATGAACTATAGACAACAGAGCATGTTCAGGACCAATGTCAAACGCCCTACCCAAATTTGGTCCAAGAGGAGTTGTTGCATTGCTTCCAACATTTCTTTCCCTTGAATTTATGGAGTGCATATGTCTATTTTGATTGCATTGAATGGTGTCCTAGTAAAAACAGATACAAAAATGTTAAATTCCAACTTACTAACTTACAAGAGAAGTAAAAATAAAATCCTTGGAATGCAAATGATGAACAATTACATTATATTGCGAATAAGATGGTCCTGGTTGACGTGGACCAAGGTTATGAGAATGATCTCCTTGAGTTTGAACATGTGTTGCTGGAATATATTGGTCGTTGATTTCTATACCTCTATTGGAATGGTTAGTGTGCTTCAAATAAGGAGAAAATAAAATGTTAATTTACTAATTTTAGTAATCTATATATCGAAATGTTGTTGAAGAAATTTGACAAAGAATTATGGCACTCAAATACCTTAGTTTCTCCAAGTGAAATAGTTCTAATTGATTATGTTGGTGTAACGTCCTCCCCGTTACGTCGACAATCCTCTTGAAACAAGTGCAAAAAAAAATTTTGAGCAAGGTGTTTGCACGCGTGTAAAAAGGAACAATCAATGCCTTCGACTCTGCGTCGCCACCCGATGACGAATAAGACGCAACCATGATGAACATAAAAAGACGACCAGGACGCGCGTCAAGTAATTGCAGGTAAAAACGAAGATCACGCGATGCTAAGTAGAACCGACTACCCGCCCATCCTACCCTACAATGGTTAGGACCTCCAAGACACATAAGCAACGCTCAAGCCAAGGTTCCCATCGATTTTAACCATTTAAGGTCTTAGGGCTGGCGACTGTTCTGAGGAACATGGAGGTGTCTACTTCTCGCCTGGCACAAGCAGGCCAAGCACTCAAAAATTACAACCCAGTACGACACTAGTGAATCAAGGGACTACAATCTATAAGATTCTTAAGGTCATTCCAAGCGCAACCTTAGATCATAATTCATCAACAAGGTATCCTATGAATCAACATTCGAGGAGCCTTAATGTTTAAGTCTGAACTTCGACTGGTTTAACACTTAACAACATAATTAGTCATTTATTAAAATCATAAAAATAATGAAATCGCTATAATTATCATTGGCGCAATAAATAACATTTAATCTATAATCAACGAAATATCCTAAATCATTAAACGTATTCCTCGTAAAATTTACATTAGCATTCATTCCAGGATCTAAACTTATAATTCGGTTAGACAAGAATTATGAGCCAATAATTGTCTCCACAATGCGAGGATTATAATTCCATAATTAATGTAAAATTCAAAAATATATTCATTGCAAGCACATACGTAACATGAAAATTACTAAATGATCTAAAGGTATAATCGATGAAGTAACATTAACATGGAATGTACAACGATCTAATGTATACTAATCTAAATGCATAAATGTGTAAAGTAACATTAGTATTAACAATAACTAGAGGATCTAAATGATATAATTGTTATAAATGGAAGGGTTCAATTTTTGACAATAGAAAACCAATACATCTTTATATAACCACCATTCCCAATGCCTAAATGTAATAAGTAACATTAATATCAACGATAACTAATTGATCTAAATGATATGGTAGTTATAAATGGAGAACTTAACTTTTAATCAGCAGGGAAGCATACAACTTTATATAACCACAATTAAACTAAAAATCTAACCTGCGCCGAGCCTTAACATCCAATTTTATTAAATGATATTTCTTTATATTACAGTAATTCATTTTATTTCATTTACTTTGCATTACTACTAAATTAAATAAGTCAATTTATCCAACTTAAAGCTTTTATAAAAAGGAAGCTAGTTAACAAGAAGTTTTCCTTCTATCAAATTTCCTTTTTAAAAATAAAAAGGGACGAGCTGCCATCAATAATTTCTAACAACACACTTATAGAACTCACATGAATAAATAAAATATTCCTCTAAAGTAACCTATCATTTTGAAATCTAAGGCGTAGATTTCCTTGGAAACATAACCACAGGCTTGTCAGTGTGGGGATTAGTGACTGGTTAAATCGAGATTTCCAGAATATAATCAAGACACTCGTTACAATGCTAAGTTAGTGCCAAGTTTATCTATGACCTAGAGACTAGTAAAAAGGGTTAGCAGTCCACCATTACAACGATAAGAAAATGTCTTCTGTAGATTAGTGGCAGGGGTCACTTAGATGAATAAAATCAGAAAACTTGCTTACAGGACCAGGAGCGTCGACACGGGTTCTGTTTAGAAACAAGGTTCACCGTGTACAGGTTGTCAGAGCGTTCAAGGTTCTGCCAAAAAATTCCGTCAACCTGCAAGACTAAACGGCTGCTAAAGGTTCCCGCCAGGTTCACCGTCCCTTCCTATGGAGAGCGTTCACCGATGACTGCAATTAAGAGCTGCCTGGCGAAGGCTGCAAAGATCACTTAAGGGTGCGGAATCCAATGCGTAATTCCAGGAAGGTGGTTTATGAAACAATGGAACAACGTGTAACTAACGATAGACAGTTCTCCCGTGCTAAATTCAAAAGCCACCGTCAATTTCCAAATAAATAGGTGAAACATTTAAGATGTGCCAGATTCCTCGGGATGGGTTTGTGGTCATTAAATGGACCGGAACAGTAGCTAACCGTCAAGACTGAGATGAGAGGAAAACTGGGGTGCCATTCATAGACCAGAAGGGCGGCCACTGCGCATTGCGCACTGCTAAGGCTCAACGACTATAATCAAACAAAAATTAAAGTCTACTGGATCGCGTTTGGTTTCTGGGGAGCTGTGACTAGTTGGTGGTATCCAGTCGGTGGTCTCCTGGTGTAATCAGGTTAAGAGTTGTTGGGTCTCTCTCTAACCCTCAGTCAGGTCCTCAATTCACTTATTTTTGGCTCGTTGTGTGCAGGGTTAGTAGTAGACAACAATCATACAGTGGGCGGGTTCAGAGATAACATGGATACATTGTTCCAGCTAAGAGACATCCCCGATAAAAATGAACCACTGCATACACTCAGGAATGAAAAGATATCGCTGGAACCAGTAAACAGTCGCTACCCTTCTTGCATCGCCTAGTGAAAACTCTACGCCAGTGGGGAATATCCTTGACAGAAAATAAGTGAACTAAGGTGAGTTTGCTGGGCAGAAATCTGAGATCAACGAGCAATAGATGACCGACCAATAGGGAAGGATGCGCAATAGAGATGAGCGCGAATTTACTCCGGGTAAAAAGCCAACCCTGAGCCAAAGGTAAGGACCACTAAATCTCTGGAGCCCTGACCGCTACCGCAGAGAAAGAAAACCACCAGGGATCTTGGGTGAAAGCGCTGAAAAATAACCATTTTGAGGGCAGAAGGGAAAGGTTTCCTGCTCACATTCGGGTTAAAGAAGGAATTTAGGCCATAACGCTATCAAGTTATCCAAACAATTCCAGAGACAAATTCAGTACTCCCTTCAAAAACGAAAATGCCCAAGATCAAGACTCCTACGACTGTCATTAATATAAATCGTTGTCTGTCCCAAATGTATAAAATCACCCTTATAGCAGAAGGAGATCCGTGCTTGGGGTAGCATCTACCATGGTTCACGAATAATCATTCTTATAGAGGAACCACTATGCACATTAATAAATTAAACATGAGGATGGTGCATCCAGGAGCATGCAGCCACGAAGGGTAAAACAGAGGCTTAAGGATCCCGACCAAGAGATGGTAACCCCACCAGAAACTGACCTCAAAACATTAGGCAATCGACGAATGGGAAAGGGCTCAAGACATAAATCTTCCACTTATGATCCCCATACACATCAAGCATAGATTAAAAATGCATTCTAATCTACAAACAAAAATAGCATACCGTTTCCTTGTCGCCCGCTTGATGACGTCTGGGCGCTCCGCGTTGCTCCTGCTCCGTGCCGCTCCCGCTTACCAACCGTAGAGACTACACTGGTACCTCCCAGCCAAACGCTAGGGGTACTCTTCTTCCCCCTCAACCCCCCGAGCCGCAAAGGGGCCACACACAGTCCATACAGTAACCTAGCTTCCCAGCCCGCCTCCAAGGCTGAGCTACCACTCTAACACAGCTGAGAAAATCCCCAACTCCTCACAAGCAATCAGTCCAGTTTTCAATTTCAGCAGCATAACAATACCTCATAGCTCCCCCCCCCTCTTCTTCCTCATCTATCTTTCTTTTATAGGGTTTTGAGACCCCCTCTTTCCCTAATTCACATTTAACTCAAGTTTTAATGGAAAACCCCTAAAAATTCGTTGTCTTACAAGTGTCACTCATCCCCCATGTTTCTCCAAAATTATATTCTTTAACTTATTAATTGTCTATGTTTCATTTATTACTTAATTTCCCTATTTTCATTAATCCCTTCTCCTTTCTTTTTTTTTTAAACCAAAAAGTAAATGCGCTAATTAATATTTTCATTTTATTTTTAAATTCGTAACTTTTTATTAAAGGTAGAGGCGGTAGGGACTAATAAATTAACGGAAAGAGAATCCATTATTAATTTTCTTTATTCTATAAATTAGATATTATGGAATACACGACAATTTGTTTATAATATATATATATATATATATATATATATATATATATATATATATTT
>ML780357.1:140171-154539 GCA_009831015.1 Picea engelmannii
AAAAAAAAAAAAAAAGGGAGGAAAACTTAAAAGAAATATGATTTAGGGTTTTTGAGGAAAAACCTAATGGGATTAGTTCAAAAAGAGGATAAAAGAAAGGAGATGGGGGAAAAAGAGGGGATCTTCTATGAGGTATTGTTATGCTTCCAAAATGGAAAACTGGACTGATTGCTTGTGAGGAGTTGGGGATTTTCTCAGCCGATTGAGTGGTAGCTCAGCCTTGGAGGCGAGCTGGGAAGCTAGGTTACTGTCTGGACTATGTGTGGCCCCTTGGCGGCTTGAGGGGCTAAGGGGGAAGCAGAGTACCCATAGCGTTTGGCTGGGAGGTACCGGTGAGTCCTCTACGGTCGGCAAGAGGGAGCATCAAGGAGCACGCAGACGCCATCCGGAGTGGGCGAACAGGCCAAGGTATGTTTTTATTTTGGATGAATGCTAGTCTGTGTTTGCATCTGAAAATTTAGATGGATGTGTTCTTATTTGGATGAATGCTTAAGTTTGTGATAAAAATTAGTTTAGAATGGTTGCAATGAACCTCAGGAATCGACCCCTTTTTATGATGTAAGAATGTTAGCAGGGAAGTTTATGGTTCTGCGTTTGGCACCGTTTTAGGGTTCTGGTAATTTTGTTTTAGGTTTATGTGTACTGTATAAAATTTCTGGGGCGTTTTTATTTTCTCTATGGGCATTTTTATCTCCTCTGCGTTCTGTTTCATTGATTTGGGTGTTTTCGGATGGTTGTGGGCATATAAAACCATGTGGGCGAATTCCTTTTTGATGGGCCTTTCGTTTTTAAATGTCTGTGTTGTTGTTTCTTAAGACTAGATCTTACACCATTTCGTTTTCATATTGCATTCGTTTACAAATGTAGGAGCATCCGTTTTTGTGTATGGGCACTCGTTTCTGGCATTTCAGTTGAAAAGTTAGGTTGAGATTTCATTCTGGCCATGAGGGTGCACTCTGAAATCCGTTTCGGTCCGAGAATCCCTTGCCTGGATTCACCGACTCCTTCTGGTGCAGTTACACAACGTACCTTTTCCCTGTTGGCATTGCCAGCGCTAGATTGAATGATAAACAATGTATTGTTAGCACATAATAATACAATGAAATAATCTGGTGAAACCATACTAACACATTAATATCTTAATAATATATTACCATAAATAAGGGAAGGCAACCTCTAAAATTGTTATTCCTAGTAGATCAATTTACTGGAACAATTAATCTGAATCTAAAATACCCTTGTGGATTGAGCTGCGATCATGGTTATAATAGAAACTCATCAAAAGGTAACCACCTAATAATATTGGATATAACCATAACCGGTATCGGAAATTCCATCTGGAATATATACATTTTGAAATTAAACAAAAAATAATTGTAAGTAAATTCAACAGCACGATATTCAGATTTAATGATTAACTCGAATTTTTCTGAGACAACTAACTCTAATTCTACAGTTGCATCCAAAATTAGAATATAACTGAAAACACTAATACTGTAATAAATTTGAGATAAAGGAACCGATGATTCGCTGAACCACCCAATCTCTAAGAGAATCTGACAGGCGCAAAGGGGCATGTGGTCGAACAAAAGGAAGGGTTTCATGCAGTGCTCCTATGGCTGAGGTTTGAGCACGCGTGGATGTCGTGGTTGAAGTGGCGGAAACACTTCTAGTAATCTCTGACCTGGGCATAATCCAAGGTTGATAATGGACAGCTGTATAACCTCCCAGGTAAAACAAACCCCATTTAGCAAATACACTAAATTAATTTCAAATATCATATAATTATGGCATTGACAAAATATGTATTCTTAATTTAATGATAGCATAAGCACGTCTGCATTTTATAGTTTTAATGGTTGGTCGGCAGTAAAACCCTTACCCTGTTAGACCGTAGATGTCACAGGTTAATGATTTACTGACTAGAAGGTTTATTGCATTTAAGTGGTTCGGTATGTGTCAAATTTGCCAGCGCTGGATTGAATGATAAATTAATTGCATATTGATTTAACCTAGAATGCAGAACACCGGGATTCTATTGATAAGCTACTGAAATTTACAGTTAATGACGATATATTTGGTAGATTGTGGGGCAGAAGCATGGTTTCTATAAAATTAGGTTGTCATAATGCCACCTGCTGTTATTTAAATGCCCAAGGTCAACACAATTATAAATGCAATGTTAAAGTGTATAATAAATGCATTAATAGTAAAGATTTATGGAAAATCGTCGTAATAGGACTGGGGTTATCGTAAATGGCATTGTAAACTGCAATTATAAAGGTAATAATTAAAATGCAATATTGATATTGTTTAAAGGAGAGTATTGTTGAATGTGCTTGCTTTTTATTTTAATGGCAATAATGACTACAATATAAAAAATGCCATATGAAAATGCAGTACTAATATTGCCTTATGGAGAGTTTTACTGTAATGTGGCTGATTGTATTTTAAATGGAAAAAAAATGATATATTAAAATGCAATATTAGTATTGGTTCTGGAAAGTTTGGGGTAATGTGACTTTGTGTTATCTTAAATGGCAAGGAATATGGAAATTATGAAAAGGCAGTGATAACATTGTTTCATGTTATGTGATGTGGTACTGATACCAATATTTAGGAGGAGGCTCGATTCAATTACCTTTGTCATTTATGGTAGAGTTTAAAATGATGAATTGATTAAATTAAATGATAATGTTATGAGGAAGTTAGTATCTACGTTACTTGTTTCATGGAAATGTTAAGTAAATGGATTTAGATAATTGTAAGTTGCTAGATGAGACCATTGTAGTTTATTATGATAATAGTCAGCTAAATTGCCAGCATCTCATATTAGGAATATAATGATGCCAGCCTGTATGGTGTTGTAGAATGGTAGTATGGTAGATTATTCCATGACATCTCAATGATTGGGACCCTTCCTGTTTTTCTTCTAATACATTTTTTTTCTTCTATCATATATTATGTTTATGGGAGTTTAGGTCAACTTGACCATTATAATACTTACCCATTCGATAAGATTTGAAGGTAAATTTTGACATGACTTATTGATGGCTGAATAGGTTAGAATGAATTGTAGGTAAATCAGTAGCATGGTATGTGAATTATTAATGCTTTGCAAATCGTTATTCTACATTAGTAATGAGAACTCGCAATTAAATTGATTTTACATTATTTAAGAGTAGAAATGGCCACTCTTCGACTAATGGAAATTTAAGGGAATGACGGGTTGGTACTTAATGCTAATGAAGGCGGAGATAAGGCCTTGTCGTAATAATGGTTGGTCATTGTTGAGTCATTTTGTTCTGCACCTTCCATAGAGGTTGTGGTCGTGCGTTTATTCATTGTTGCACTTGGCTGAGTCTTTTGAGTATGAGGTCAGTCGTGTCGGGCGGGATGTAGACACCCCAGGTAGCCCTAGGAGATATGCTTGCATGTGGGATTATTTCGTGTAAAGAATCCAGTGCCGTATCAAGATTCTCGGGCCCTTTAAAGGCAGGGTTTCCACTCTTGCGACGCACCTGATGGATATTACTAGTTTCTGCCTGAGCAGTCGGCCAGGAGCCTATCTGATCTTCTCTCTCTCCAGAGCAGAGAACTAAGATTAAATGCCCTACTTTCCTGTGCAGAAATAGTAAGATCCACTACCATGGATTCTCCCCTCTGTGTTCGTACTGGGCACCACCCAGTATGTATTTAGATGTTGCATTGTGCGCCCTATGTCCTTGGTCGTTATTGTTGAAGTTACCTGTAGTGCGCCTTATGTCTTGGGTTGTTCATTGCCTACAACTCTTGTTGAGCGTCATGTATCCTTGTTGTGATCCTCGTGGTTGCATCTTGTTAATCGTCGGGTGGTGACGTAGAGTCATGTGTGTCTGTTCCTTTCTACCCGCATGCACACACTTTAAAAAAAAATAAAAATAAAAACTTGCACCTGTTGTCAGAGTCGTTGTCATAAAAAGGAGGGATCTTACATATGGTATCAGAGCCGATTCGACCCGCGACTTGGGATTCGCTACGGCTTTCGTTGACAGGATTAGATTGATTATACTCTTGTTGATCGAGTTGATTGTGTGCATGCAGGTAATCATGGTTAGAGGACGCCGCGGATGCAGACGACGAGGTGCTAGGGGAGGAGGCGTGATGCCTCCAACAAAATCCATGCCTGAGGGGTCTAACCCCCAGGGAGGCGCACAGGTTCTTGGATAGGAGAAGATAGCAGTTGGTGATGTTATTGGGATGATGAGATCCTTTCAGTGCATGTCCAAGGCTCTGATCATCCGTTTGGACAAAGACGAGGCCAGGGCACCGACACCCCCTGAGGTTCTGTCGCGTGCACTGGCCGTTACAAGAAGCATTCACCGTGAACTCGAGAAGGTAAAATTTCCCGAGTTCTTTGGTGCCCCAGACGGCGCAGCTGCCGAGGCATGGTTGGAGAATATGGCGATGTTCTTCACACTTCGCGATTATACCTCCAACATGAAGGTCCGCATGGCAGTCTTTCAACTGAAGGGAAGCGCTCTTCTATGGTGGAAGACGCTCCTGCCGTAGCTGAACATGGTCATTGAAGACGTGTCATGGGAATTGTTTGAGGAACGGTTCCGAGAGAGGTACCTTTTAGAGGAATTCATTGAGCATCATCTCAATGAGTTCAACGCGCTACGACAGGGAGTTCGTACGGTGCCCGAGTACGAGGCACGTTTTATGGAGCTGCTCCGGTATGCTCCACACCTTAACACTCAGAAGCTCAAAGTCAACAGGTTCGTGTTTGGCCTTAAAGACAGTCTGCGTGCAAAGGTTAGGATATTGATGCCTCAAACCTTGCACGACGCTGTCCAAAAGGCCTGCATAGCAGAGGAGGAGCTTATCAGCGTGGGTCAGACCAGGACACCAACGAGACCCGCAGGGCAGAGTTCATCTAGTGCTCCGCGACATCAGACAACAGCGAGACATACACCAGGACATCATGGCTTCCAGAGGGGATCCACTTTTGCTACACCCCGACGACTGCCACCTCAGAAACGGACACCTTATCGAGGACCACAGCAGCACCAGTAGCATCGCCCGCAGCAGTAGCAGTTTAGGCCTGTTCAGCAGAACAGACCAGGGTTTCAGGTCGATGGGCAGTCATCTTCTACTTCGGGTACCAGGACTACTAGGCTGAAGAAGGGGTATTGGATGTGTGGGGAGCCACACTACCAGCGCAACTGTCCTGTGGAGATGACCAGGGCATCCGGATCAGCCGTACCCGCTACCGTGGGAGATATGGGCAAGGCCCATCGGATTCATGCAGCAGTGAATAACCACGAGGCAGAGCACCAATCGACGGTGCTCGAGACGAAAGGTACTGTCGCTGACCAGACCCTTAGTATTTTGATAGACCCAGGAGCTACTGAGAGTTTCATTTCTGGTGCAACGCTAAAAAGGATTAAGGTAAAGGTAGTCGAACAGGATGAGTTTAGCTTTGTGGAGATGGCTTCGGGAGCCAAACAGAAGGTGGGAGGAAAGGTTACGGGCTGTGCCCTTAACCTGGGAGAGTTTGTCACTAGGGTCAACTTGTACGTCACGATCTTAGGGTCTTATGACATCGTGATCGGTATGGATTGGTTGGAAACGCATGAGGCGATACTCAACTGTAAGACAAAATGGTTGAGCTTGGTTGATGACGAAGGACATAGACATGTGATTGTAGGAAGGAACCAGGGAGTTTCCCTGTGGTTCGTCTGTTCCTTACAGTTACGGAAGAGTATGCGCAAGGGGTGCAAACTCTATGCGATCCTCGCGCTAAACGAGAAGGGAGTAGCGGAAGGTCTAGAACACCTTCCGATGGTGAAGGAGTTTGTGGACATATTTCCGGAGGAGTTGCCTGGGATGCCGCCGGAAAGGGAACTAGAGTTTACCATAGACCTGAAACCGGGAACCAAACCGATAGCAAGAACGCCTTATCGGATGTCGACCCCGGAGTTGCAAGAGTTGAAAATGCAACTGAAAGAGTTGTTGGACCTAGGACTGATACATCCTAGTGTGTCGCCATGGGGTGCACCAGTTATTTTCATATGAAAGAAGGATGGACCATGGAGGATTTGCATTGAATACCGTCAACTGAACAAGGCGACAATCAAGAATCAGTATCCCTTACCTAGAATTGATGATCTGTTCAATCAAATGAAGGGTGCGACGGTGTTCTCCAAGATCTATTTGCGATCCGGGTATCACCAGTTACAGATCAAGGAGGATGACATCCCTAAGACCGCCTTTAAGACTAGATCTGGACATTACGAGTTTACGGTTTTGCCTTTTGGACTGACAAACACCCCAGGGGTATTCATGAGCTTGATGAATGGGGTGTTCCACGAGTACTTGGACAAGTTCATCCAAGTATTCATTGACGATATCTTGATCTACTCTCGGATGACGAAGGAGCATGATGAGCACTTGCGCTTGGTACTACAATGTTTACGAGAACACAAATTGTATGGGAAGTTGTCCAAATGCTCTTTTTATCAATCGAGGATTCACTACTTAGGGCATGTTATCTCCGACGAAGGTATTGTCGTGGATCCAGCCAAGGTTGAGGCTATTATGGAATGGCCTGCACCGACGAATGTCACAGAAGTGCGTATTTTTATGGGATTAGAAGGATACTATCGATGGTTTGTCGAGGGCTTTTCGAAGATAGAAAATCCGATCACGGAATTGCAGAAGAAAAACAAGAAGTTTGTTTGGACAGAGAAATCTGCGGAAGCATTTCGGAGGCTTAAGGAGTTGTTGACGATAGCGCCGATACTAAAGTTCCCTGACATGGATGCAGACTTCCTGGTATGCACTGACGCATCCAAGGAAGGTTTAGGCGGAGTCTTGATGCAGGACGGAGGAGTGATTGCTTACATTTCGAGGAAGCTGAGAACGCATTAGGAGAATTACGCGACGCACGATTTGAAGTTACTAGCCATCGTATATGCCTTGAAGGTTTGGAGACACTACCTTGTTGGATGAAAATTTGAATTAAAGACTGATCATTGTGGACTACAACACATTTTTACGCAAAGCGACTTGAACGCGTGACAACGGCATTGGTCGGAATTGCTTAGCGAATACGACTTCGAGATTACTTACATAAAGGGAACTATGAATAGAGTAGTTGATGCTTTGAGTCAGAGACCATGCATCTTTTCAGTGTTACCTCTTCAGACGAATCTACGTTAGAATATTCTCACCTTACAGTGTGATGATGACTGGTACAAAGAAGTCAAGGATGTCATCGGACAAAACACAATGACGATACCACGATATGAGGGATTTTCTTTTGATAGAGATGGGTTATTGAGGTTTAGAGGTCAGATTTACGTACCGCCAAATGACGAGTTGAGGATGTTGATCCTGAGCGAGGCTCACAGAGCAGTTTACATGTCTCACCCAGGGGTTATGAAGATGAGGGCAGACCTTAAACCATTATTCTTCTGGAAGGGAATGAAGGCCGACATAGTCAACTTTGTGGCTAGATGTCTAGAGTGTCAGCAGGTAAAGGCTGAACATAGACACCCGGCAGGATTACTTCAACCACACGCCATTCCGGAATCGAAAAGCGAAGTTATTTCGATGGATTTCATTGTTGGATTGCCACTGATGGCAAGGAGACACGACTAGATTTTTGTTGTAGTAGACACTCTGACGAAGAGTTCTTACTTTATTCCTGTGCGTACGACGTATTAGGCACCTGACATAGCGAGAGTTTTCATCAGTGAGATTGTGAGGCTACATGGCGTGCCTAAAAATATTATATCCGATCGAGGATCGGTGTTTACTGGACGATTTTGGACGAGTTTCCAAGAGGCCTTGGGAACCCAACTTAATTTTAGTACTGCGTATCACCCAGAGACCGACGGGCAGACCGAACGAACGAACCAAACCTTAGAAGACATGTTGCGCATGTACGTGATGGACCAACAAAAGTGTTGGGAGGAATTCTTGCCTCTAGTAGAGTTTGCTTACAACAATAGTTATCAAATCACCATAAAGATGGCGCCTTTTGAGTTTATTTATGGGCGACCGTGTCGGATGCCCTTGAGCTGGGATCGGCTTGAGGATAGGATCCTGGTGGGACCAGAAGCGATCCAAGAAATGGAAGAGCAGATGCAAACCATAAAACAAAGGATTAAAGAATTTCAAGATCGACAGAAGAGTTATGCCGATGCGCACCGAGTCGACCGTAGTTATGAGGTCGGCGATCGAGTCTTCTTGTGGGTTAAACTGCATAAGAGTTTGATCAAGTTGGGAAAGGGAGCTAAAATCTCTCCTAGGTTCGTGGGAACTTTCGAAATTGTGGAGAGAAAGGAGCCTGTGGCCTATCGACTAGCCTTGCCTGATTCCTTGAGGCGTATGCACGATGTTTTTCATGTATCTATTTTGAGACATTATATTAGTGATCCTACACATGTGATTGACCTGAGTTCCTTGCAGGTATCAGACGAGGGAGCACTCATGGCTGAGCCGGTCCGCATCTTAGATCATCACGTTCGACAGTTATGACGTCGAATGGTAGAGAAGGTGAAGGTCCAATGGGACAGTTATAGTCCACACTCGGCGACCTGGGAGGATGCATATGATATGTGCCAGCAGTTTCCATTTTTGTTTGATAGATAGACTTATGATACTATGGTACTTATGATACAGTGGTAGTTTTATTTCGGCATTTATACTGAGAAACTTCGGGACGAAGTTTAGACCAAGAGGGGGTGTATGTAACATCCCACTCTGGTGCACTGATAAAACTTATTATTTGAGGACACTTGCTCGCAAGTGATCTGGACCTTTATGATGTTAAACCATTTATGCTTGATTATGATGTGATTGATAGACGACGTGATGTTTTACTATTTGATGTAGACAAGTGCTATTGACTCAGTTTTATCCAGTGTGCAGGGTTTGGACCTTGAGGATGCAGCAGCATTGGTAGAACCCCCTTGGACTCCGGATTGAGTCAGGGAGTGTGCTATTTGGGTTGATTTATTTACTGTGACATTTCATTGATTTGATGATTTGATTTTGACATGTTTTGACACGATTATCGATGATGGAGGCTGACGATAGCTTGCCGACCAGACTCACATATGGAGTAAAGGGGCCACACATGAGTTCCAGAGAGGTTGAGGGAGAGGAGTGGACAACAGCCCTGCCACCGCCTACTAGCACTTCCGCCATGGCTCGAACTGTAGGTTAACGATTACCTAGTTTGAGAGGATCCACGATGCCATGAGGGAAGACTGCGACAGTCGCTCACGATGATTCTAAGGGGTGCGCAATAAGGTGGGGGCCTTATTCCTTAGAACCCTTAGTCTCCCACAAGTTCACCTGGCAGAGTGTTGACTCCAGGGGTTATAGATGTCTACCAATCAGTTCAGTTGGCGAGTGGCACTCTTGGAGCACGTGGTGCATCCTGAAGGGCACGTCGCACAAAAGAAACTCAGTTGGCGAGTGGCACCCTTGGAGCACGTGGTGCATCCTGAAGGGCACGTCGTACAAAAGAAACTCAAGAGGTGAGTGGAACCCTTGGAGCACGTGGTGCATCCTGAAGGGCACGTCGCAATAATGTGGATGAAGGAGTCAACCTAAATAGCCCTAAGTCATCAACACCTGAATAAATCCTTAAACAATTCCCCTAACCAGGCGTCGCCAGTTCAGAATTCGAGCCCTTGGTAAAAAAAAAAACATAATTCAAGACTATACATTAAATATTCATTCCCTCTATGATTTGCAACCTCCACCTAATCCAAGGAGTTTCCTTCCTTAATTAAATACATAAAACAATTCCTCCATTAATTGAATTCATAAAGTAATTCCTTCCTTAATTGCGTACATAAGGCCTTTCCTCATTCCCAGTAATAAGCTTGATAATTTATCTTTTTAGTGAGGGTACCACTACTTCGCCCTAACATAATAATCAAAACTTAACCATCTCCTAATAACAATGCCATTATATTCTAGCTAACGATAGCTCTGCAATTCAAATAACATTAGAATTTCATTTCCTACTAGCTAAGAATTAACAATACAGGTGCTAATAATAAAATTGAACAAAAAAAAAAAAACCCACTTAAGCTGATGTGAGTCTTCATAAAGTGTGTAGGGTAAAATAAAGAGATTAAGAAATTAATTCAAATAGGTGGTTGTAAATTTGAAAAGAATAAATTAATTAGTTAACTAATGGGAGCTTAAAAGAAATATATATATATATATATATGAATTTAAAAAAAAATTATAATGAAAATATGCTTAGCGTCTTTACCTTATTGAGTTTTCAAAAAATAAAATATAAAAAATAAATAAAAGGGGGAAAAAATTAAAAGAAATATGATTTAGGGTTTTTGAGGAAAAACCTAATGGGATTAGGTAAAAAAGAGGATAAAAGAAAGGAGATGGGGGAAAAAGAAGGGATCTGCTATGAGGTATTTTTATGCTGCCAAAATGGCAAACTGGACTGATTGCTTGTGAGGAGTTGGGGATTTTCTCAGCTAATTGAGTGGTAGCTCAGCCTTGGAGGCGAGCTGGGAAGCTAGGTTACTGTCTGGACTGTGTGTGGCCCCTTTGCGGCTCGGGGGGCTAAGGGGGAAGCAGAGTACCCCTAAAGTTTGGCTGGGAGGTACCGGTGAGTCCTCTACGGTCGGCAAGTAGGAGCATCAAGGAGCACGCAGACGCCATCCGGAGCGGGCGAATAGGCCAAGGTATGTTTTTATTTTGGATGAATGTCAGTCTGTGTTTGCATCTGAAAATTTAGATGGTTGTGTTCTTATTTGGATGAATTCTTAAGTTTGTGATAAAGATTAGTTTAGAATGGTTGCAATGAACCTCAGGAATCGACCCCTTTTTATGTTGTAAGAATGTTAGCAGGGAAGTTTATGGTCCTGCGTTTGGCATCGTTTTAGGGTTCTGGTAATTTCGTTTTAGGTTTATATGTACTGTATAAAATTTCTGGGGCGTTTTTATTTTCTCTATGGGAATTTGTATCTCCTCTGCGTTTTGTTTCATTGATTTGGGTGTTTTCGGATGGTTGTGGGCATATAAAACCATGTGGGAGAATTCCTTCTTGATGGGCCTTTCGTTTTTAAATGTCTGCGCTGCTGTTTCTTAAGACTAGATCTTACACCATTTCGTTTTCATATTGCATTCGTTTACAAATGTAGGAGCATCCATTTTTGGGTATGGGCACTCATTTTTGGCATTTCGGTTGCAAAGTTAGGTTGAGATTTCATTCTGGCCATGAGGGTGCACTCCGAAATTCGTTTTGGTTCGAGAATCCCTTTTCTGGCTTCACTGACTCCTTTTGGTGCAGTTACACAGCGTACCTTTTCCCTGTTGGCGTTGCCAGCGCTGGATTGAATGATAAACAATGTATTGTTAGCACATAATAATACAATGAAATAATCTAGTGAAACCATACTAACACATTAATATCTTAATATTATATTACCATAAATAAGGGAAGGCAACCTCTAAAATTGTTATTTCTATTAGATCAATTTACTGGAACAATTAATCTGAATCTAAAATACCCTGGTGGATTGAGCTGCGATCATGGTTATAATGGCAACTCATCGAAAGGTAACCACTTGATAATCTTGGATATAACCATAAACAGTATCGGAAATTCCATCTGGAATATATACATTTTGAAATTAAACAAAAAATAATTGTAAGTAAATTCAACAGCGCGATATTCAGATTTAATGATTAACTCGAATTTTTCTCAGACAACTAACTCTAATTCTACAGTTGCATCCAAAATTAGAATTATAAATGAAAACACTAATACTGTAATAAATTTGAGATAAGGGAACCGACGATTCATTGAACCACCCAATCTCTAAGAGAATTTGACAGGCGCAAAGGGGCATGTGGTCGAACACAAGGAAGGGTTTCATGCAGTGCTCCTATGGCTGAGGTTTGAGCACGCGTGGATATCATGGTTGAAGTGGCGGAAACGCTTCCAGGAAGCTCTGACCTGGGCACAATCCAAGGTTGATAATGTACAGTTGTATAACCTCCCAGGTAAAACAAACCCCATTTAGCAAATACACTAAATTAATTTCAAATATCATATAATTATGGCATTGACAAAATATGTATTCTTAATTTAATGACAGAGTAGGCACGTATGCATTTTATAGTTTTAATGGTTGGTCGGCAGTAAAACCCTTACCCTATCAGACTGTAGATGTCACGGGTTAATGATTTACTGACTAGCAGGTTTATTGCATTTAAGTGGTTCGGTATGTGTCGAATTTTCCAGTGCTAGATTGAATGGTAAATTAATTACATATTGATTTAACCTAGAATGCAGAACATCGGGATTCTATTGATAAGCTACCGAAATTTACAGTTAATGATGATATATTTGGTAGATTGTGGGGCAGAAGCATGGTTTCTATAAAAATAGGTCGCCGTAATGCCACCTGTTGTTATTTAAATGCCCAAGGCCAAAGCAATTATAAATGCAATGTTAAAGCATATAATAAATGCATTAATAGTAAATCTTTATGGAAAATCGTTGTAATAGGACTGGGGTTATCGTAAATGGCAACGTAAACTGCAATTATAAAGGTAATAATTAAAACGCAATATTGATATTGTTTAAAGGAGAGTATTGTTGAATGTGCTTGCTTGTTATTTTAATGGCAATAATGACTGCAATATAAAAAATGCCATATGAAAATGCAGTATTGATATTGTCTTACGGAGAGTTTTACTGTAATGTGGCTGATTGTATTTTAAATGGAAAACAAAAATGATATATTAAAATGCAAATTAGTATTGGTTCTGGAAAGTTTGGGGTAATGTGACTTTGTGTTATCTTAAATGACAAGGAATATGGAAATTATGAAAAGGCAATGATAACATTGTTTCATGTTATGTGATGTGGTACTGATACCAATATTTAGGATGAGGCTCGATTCAATTACCTTTGTCATTTATGGTAGAGTTTAAAATGACGAATTGATTAAATTAAATGATAATGTTATGAGGAAGTTAGTATCTACGTTACTTGTTTAATGGAAATGTTAAGTAAATGGATTTAGATAATTGTAAGTTGCTAGATGAGACCATTGTAGTTTATTATGATAATAGTTAGCTAAATTGCCAGGATCTCATAATAGGAATATAATGATGCCAGCCTGTATGGTGTTGTAGAATGGTAGTATGGTAGATTATTCCACGACATCTTAATGATTGGGACCCTTCCTCTTTTTCTTCTAATACGTTTTTTTTCTTCTATCATATATTATGTTTATGGGAGTTCAGGTCAACTTGACCATTATAATACTTACCCATTCGATAAGATTTGAAGGTAAATTTTGACATGACTTATTGATGGTTGAATAGGTTAGAATGAATTGTAGGTAAATTAGTAGTATGGTATGTGAATTATTAATGCGTTGCAAACAATTATTTTGCATTAGTAATGAGAACTCGCAATTAAATTGATTTTACATTATTTAAGAGTAGAAATGGCCACTCTTCGACTAATGGAAATTTAAGGGAATGACGGGTTGGCACTTAATTCTAATGAAGGCGGAGATAAGGCCTTGTCGTAATAATGGTTGGTCGTTGTTGAGTCATTTTTTTCTGCACCTTCCATAGAGGTTGTGGTCGTGCGTTTATTCATTGTTGCACTTGGCTGAGTCTTTTGAGTATAAGGTCAGTCGTGTCGGGCGAGATGTAGACACCCCAGGTATCCCTAGGAGATATGATTGCATGTGGGATTATTTCGTGTAAAGAATCCAGTGCCGTATCAAGAGTCTCGGGCCCTTTAAAGGCAGGGTTTCCACTTTTGCAACACACGTGATGGATATTACTAGTTTCTGCCTGAGCAGTCGGCCAGGAGCCTATCTGACCTTTTCTCTCTTCGAAGCAGAGAACTAAGATTAAACACCCTGCTTTCCTGTGCAGAAATAGTAAGATCCACTACCATGGATTCTTCCCTCTGTGTTCGTACTGGGCACCACTCAGATGTTGCATTGTGCGCCCTATGTCCTTGGTCGTTATTGTTGCAGTTACCTGTAGTGCGCCTTATGTCTTGGGTCATTCATTGCCTGCATATCTTGTTGAGCATCATGTCTCCTTGTTGTGATCCTCGTGGTTGCCTCTTTTTAATTGTCGGGTGGTGACGTAGAGCCATGTGTGTTTGTTCCTTTCTACCTGCGCGCACACAGTTTAAAAAAAAAAAAAAAAACTTGCACCTGTTGTTAGAGTCGTTGTCGTAACAAGGAGGGATCTTACATGGTGACCTAACTCAAATAGATTTAAACAAGGCACATCATTTGCAAGAATCAATTAATATATCTAGTTGGGAATACAACATTTTATTTATGTA
>ML780357.1:187022-209123 GCA_009831015.1 Picea engelmannii
CCCCCCCCCCCCCCCCCCCAACTCTCACATCCCATCAATAATTTGGTAATTGTAATTAATTATTATTTTGACTGTTGGGCAGAGACCTGATTTGACCCAACTAACTATTTGACTATGACACTTGTATGGAAACAAAATATTTTATATTGATTGAAGGAGGACAAATGGAACAGCCATGTTAAATTTAGCTGACCATGACTCCATGAGTGGGGAACATGTTGGAACTACCTCTGGGCCGATTATTACAAGTGGCAAATCAGTGA
Organism: Picea engelmannii; assembly: GCA_009831015.1. Taxonomy (NCBI): domain Eukaryota; kingdom Viridiplantae; phylum Streptophyta; class Pinopsida; order Pinales; family Pinaceae; genus Picea; species Picea engelmannii. The sequence continues at coordinate 187,286 of ML780357.1, forward strand.
TTTGGCCATTGGCAGCCCCTCAAAATCAGGGATTTATAAAGCTGCGAAAATTCCCAAGGGAGGGAAAAGACCTAGGCAAATGATAAATAGCATATGAGAGGAGGCAGGACATTGCCAAGTATGCTGGGAAAGGAGGCTTTTGATTTACTTGTTGTTATGAACACTGCTTGAGTGTGAGGCAAGGGAAAAAATGTTGGAGCTATAGGACAGATGTGAAGAGAAGCTTTTCCAAGTTCTCCCTCATGGATTCATGGTCAAGCTAGAGAGTGAATCGGGCAAGTAGTTTGGCTGCCCTGTTATACAGTTGGGAGGAACGTGGTTGTTCCCTTTGTCTTTCAGCGTATTATTTCAGATATGTTATTTTTGTCCCTTCTCTGATTGAATGTTAAATGGTTACATACTTGATAGAATGTATCTATTAGAAACAATATTAAGGATGAAAGATCGAATGCATCCTATTACAAACTTCGGAATTGCTAGAATGTCTCTCTACTAGTTCGGAATGGATTATCTTTGTTGCATCTCATTACTGTTATGAATACTAGTTCCCGAAAGTATACTAGATGGAAGGATATGACTAGTCAATTCTTAAAGAAGATTTGTGCTATGGTTCGGATTACTACTGTAGTAAGATAAAGCGTCGTAGTTGAAAACCGCACAAGTAAATTGTGATGTAGATTTGAGTTTACCTACATATTGAATGCAAATGGAAAACTTCATAGTGTGTGTGTGTGTGTGTGTGTGTGTGTGTGTGTGTGTGTGTGTGTGTGTGTATATATATGGACATTTCTGATATATAAAGGCACGCACCGCAGTAGAGTAATTAACTAAGATTTCTTCTATGTACCAGCTGAACAATCATGATTAGTTTTTAGGAGATAGCCCTAATTGCAAGTGTATAAGATATATATATGTATATTTAAGGTACAGAAGTGACCTTGCGAATACCAAGAATTATTATAGACCATCTACAACATTTACACATCTTTATATCAACCGGTGTTTAATGAAAAGTTATAGGTTGAAATGTTGGAAAATTATTGGAGTGAATCGAATTAAAACAGTGTAATTACCAGAACTAATCACGAGAGGCGCGAAGGCCCAAGGAAGAAGGGACATCCCGAAACTTAAAACATACCCCTGAGTAAATTCCTAACTATGCAAATAACAACACAATCACCTAAAAGTTCAAAAGGAAAGACTTTAACACAAGTACATTAAGTGCAAATTGAATTCATATACCATCATGTGATCTGGAGTCAACTATAAACAAGATACACATATAGCCGGCAATAGCCGAGTATTTTTTCCTTTTTCAAAATCCTTTCGAGGAAGTAGACAATATGGCACTAGTATATTAAACCAATAAAATAACTAGTATGCCATTACAAGTAGGAAGAAGGGAAACCCTGTAATTCTTTTAAAAATAGTATTACATATCTCGTTCGAAATTGAAACAAATGAACATCCCATATGGTGTTTTACTTCCAACGATAGAATTTTCCATCACAAAATGGGTTACCCTTAATCAATAGTACCGAAACCACGACTTAATCTCCATTTCGTAGTTTCGGACACCGGGAGTTGGAGGTGTTAAGGACACTCACGACAAGAATGATAAAATCACGAAATGCGAAACCACGACTTAATCGCCATTTCAGAGTTTTGGATACCAGGAGTTGGAGGTGTCAAGGACACTCACGACAAGAATGATGAAATCGTGAAATGTGAAAGATCAGAGCATGTCAAAGACTCCATTTTGGAGTTTCGCAGACCGGGAAATCAAAGATCAAATGAACTTTAACCTTTGAAGTAGCAAACCTCAAAATCCTGAAACATACACATCAACAAACCACGTCAGCTAAGGACACGTGGCACAATCAGGCAATGACAAATGTCAAGCTGATTCAACATTTTAGGCACATGTAAGTCACGAATCAGAGTGATATGTGGCAGCTATTTGACATGTGTCAATCCACATGTGACGTCAGCAGGTTTACATCACATCGAAACTTTCTATTTCGGGGTTTTACATAGCAATCAGAAACTCCACCATCATGAACTCTCGAGCTCCGAAATGCCGAAAAAGACTATTTTGAGTCTCGAAAACCCGAAAGGAAAAACTCTGAAATCCCATCAACCATCCATCTCAGTGGGTTATGTGAACTGTCCAATCACTTCGGAGATTTTTTGATCATGAATTTTATAATGTTGGAGTCATGATGACTCGAAGGAAAAAACGTTGAAATCCCTTCAGCCGTTCGATTAAGAAAATAAGGAATCAGATTATGGAGTTTTGTGAACCGTTGATCTGGCTCCATTTCGGGGATTGTGACTTGCCAAAATGCCGAAATGATGAAATGTGAAAGGCATTTTGATTAGGCCCATGGTCACAGCCAGTGGGAATATGGAATAAGCACGAGAGCTAGTACTTGTAATCCAACAGTGCATGTGAATTTGAATATGATCGAAGGATTATGAAATATCCGTACTCTGAGTTTAATCAGAAGGCCTTACCTAACTGCTATCCTGTATCCAGATATTTAAAAAAAAAAACTATAGGGGTTTGTTTATATTAAAACTTTTCGCAGAGGAGTATAGACTAATACTCTACTTTTACCTAAGTCTATTTGGTCGTTTTCATCGTGTGATTATGTGTATGGACTAACGCATGAGGCCTAGGCCATCAACCCCCAAAGTCGTTTGTATTGTAAACATATGGTAATGGGTTATTTGTAGGGTCTAACACGTAAGGATTTGGCCATAAAGTCCCAAAGTCGTTTGTTTTGTTAAGACTGTGGTAATGGTTATAGGTACAAACAGATAGGAAAGTAATTATAATTACAGGAATTGAAATAAACATTGAAATGAGGAGTAAACACTTATCTTCAATCAAAAAACTTTAAGTTGAATGGTAATGACAGTCGACGATAGTAAGGACTCTTGCAAACTTTCAGACTCAAGCTTTATAACAGAAATCTTACTTGCTTGAATCTCGAACTATTCAAGGATATTTATACAAAAAAAAAATAAAAAATCAAACAGTTTTTGAGGTATATTTCATATCGTATCAGAGCAAAAGCTACAACACTAGGCCTAAATAGGGCCACATTAGTTTCTTAGTATTTATTTTGATTTATGTAAAACTAATAAATCTTATGGTTACAAACATAAATCCCTTTCTGTTTTTGTAAATTATGGCAGCTTAGGAGGGTGCAGAAATTAGGATGGAAGGAAATCCGCAGCAAGGACCTCCTAGAGATCCAAGATAGAACAATGATGGAAACTCACCCACGGAGGTGTTGGAAACAATGAGGAATCTTATTTTTGAATTGCAGGTTTTCAAGGCCGACAATGAAAAATTGAAGAACGCATAGCAGGAACAACAAGAAATAAATAAATTCCTGTTGCATACTATAGTAACCAAGAAAATCCCAAAATATGATAACCATGACGAAGAAGTCAACAAAAGGGCCTCCAAGAATTCTGGACCAGAAACAGAAAAAGGAGACAGTTCGTCTGAAGGGACACCTTCAGCTGAAGACAAAACTATACCAGACAGAAAAATAAAGCAAGTAGACCACCTTGAAGGATAATTTAAAAAGATTAAACTAGCTACCTTTCATGGAGAATCTAGGACAGGAGAAGAAGCTGAGGCATGGTTGTTGGACATCAAAAAATACTTCCAAATCTACAACTATTCCAGCAACATGAAGGTCAGACTGGCCATCTACAATCTGAAGGGGAAGGCCATCATTTGGTGGCAGGACCTGAAATTGGCCAAGGGCCTAAAGGAGAAACAGTTGGAATGGTCCGACATTAAGAAGTATTTCAAGAAACAATACCTTTATGAAATCTATTATGAAAGGAAGACCAAAGAATTTTACAAGTTATGACTCGGACAGATGACGTTGGAGGACCTTATAAATAAATTTCTAGAACTACTAAGGTTCGTATCGTACATCTGGGACGATAAGGTAAAAATCCAGCGATTCTTAAGTTGTTTACCACAGGCCTACCGGTACAGAATTGAGTTTGACAACCCCAAATCCTTGAGTGAGGTATTCAGGAAAGCACGAATGTGCTATGACTAGTTGTAACACCCTCCTCGTTACAACAACAACTCTGATAACAGGTGCGATTTTTTTTTCTTTAAAAGTGTGTGTGCGCGTGTAAAAGGAAACAGACATACTTGACTCTATGTCGCCACCCGACGACTAACAAGATGCAACCATGATGATCACAACAAGAAGACATAAGACGCACAACAAGTAACTGTAAGCAGAAAATGACACACGGTGTTATGTACAGTACCGTCAAAGATGGAAGAATCCATAGTAGTAGAGTTTACTATTTCTACACAGAAAAGAAGGGTGTTTAATATTAGTCCTCTGCTCCAGAGAGAGAGAAGGTCAGATAGGCTCCTAGCCGACTGCTCAGGCAGAAACTAGTAATCTCCGTCATGTGTGTCGCAAGAGTGGAAACCCTGCCTTTAAAGGGCCCGAGACTCTTGATACGGCATTGGATTCTATACACAGGAAATGCACATAGACATATATCCTAAGGCTACATGAATGTGTCTATATCCCTCCCGACACAAGCAGTCCAATCGAAAAACTATTACAACCCAGCGCAACAATAGACGAAAGAGAAACCACGTCTTCTACGGAAGGCGCAAGACAAGGAATCAGACAACGACCACAAAATTAATGACAAGGCAATGTCTATGACTCAAACGTGATTGATTATTAGCCAATTTCTCCATTTAATTTTATGAAACCACGAGTACATTAGCATAAGGTAGATCTAATTAAATTATTTCCCTTAGTTTAAGGGCCTTACCCTTTGTGTTGAAAATATAAAAGAATTAAATGTCCTTACAATGAATTAACCCCACCATTACATTATACTACCACATCATTGTAAACAATAACAACGTCCTTACGTTCCTATGTTATCAAGGATACATAGCATTTTTCCAAGGGCGAGGGTATTACATTTACATTATTCATAACAGTAAAATGTTAGTAACCTTCACTAAAAAGACAAAACCCTTACCCTATTGTCAATATATAAAACTAACATCATATTTATAACTAACATCATATTTAAAATAACAATGTAACATCATAATTAAAATGGAAACATATAAAAATAACAATGTTTAAGCATGACCATGTTTAAAAATAACAGTAATTAAAAATGACATCATATTTATAAATCACATCATATTTAAAATTAACAAAGTAACATCATAATTAAAATGACAACATATAAAAACAACAATGTTTAAACATGACCATGTTTAATAATAATAGTATTTAAAAATGACATCATATTTATAAATAACATATATTTCTATTAGCGGGACACTAAAACTTGCCCTAATGATACCATGTAGTAATGACGACCAGGCATTTATCTCAGGATAACTTGCATGCAAATAAAAAGGGCAGCTGTGAGCGCCTGACAGGGACGAGGTGGCCACTGATACGTGTAGGCATGTTATCTGTCGGGGAGTAAAAGCTGGTAACACAAAAATCAATCCCTCTAGGAGATCATGCTGGCACCCCAACCAACATGTAGCGATGAAGGCACAGACTGATATAACGCGCTGTCAGAAGGAGAGGTAATGGAAGGCATGGGTAACAAGTCACGGTCCCGAGGAAAATCAAGTCTCCTACTGAACCTCGCCACGCATCACAGAAAACAGACTGTGGAAGGTAAAGGCAAATCGCCAGCAGGAATATGCCCAGAAAATGCAGAGAATGGGAGGAGCTATTTACTGAGTAAAAGAAATAGTTAGATAGTCGGTGAGAGCATCCTCGTCGTTGGGCGGATTGCATGCTAAGGTAATGGTCAACGAAAACATAGAGATAGATTCAATTGTTGAGGCACCGCTTGATGGTTGGGCGAATGCAATCAATACTTTCCTTCAGGTTGGGCATGAAGGTCGTGAAACAAAATTTCGTTCAGAGTTTTAATATCTGAGTTAAGATTTTCATTTTATAATTGCCTTTTTAAATAACAAGGAGGTCGCATTACAACAACATCATTTAATTAAACCGATATAAATCAACTAATCTGCTAATAGTCGCATAAACGGATAAAAACTGACATCGCATATAATCTCATATAAATTGATATATAATGCTTTAAATCGCAGAGACTATTATCACCGATATAAATCAACTAACTGATATAAATGAATTAAACTGCTATCATTAAACTAATCCAAAAAAAAATTGAACTGCTATCCATCAATTAAACACTATTGCATTCCATGTGTCCCTTAACACACACTCTGTACTAAAAAAGAATTGAACTGTCATAATCAATCAACAACCACTTTCCAATCACTGAAACTTGACGCACAACTCCATTCTAAACAAAATTTAATCTGGTATAAGAAAATACTTCGCCCAACATACCAACACCCAAGAATGGTATCCAAACGCAAGGAGATAATACAAGGATGCAGAGCTATGTAATCCACCATTTGCAGAGAGGGTAAGGAAACAACGTAGAGTTTAAAAGTTTGAAATGTGGGGGTAACATTCGCCGAGATGGGTAACCCAAAATGAAGAGAAATTCCACTATCAAAAACGCAGGGAAATTTTTTTGCAGAGTTCAAGGGCGCCAAATCGCGAGGTAATCCTCCAGCGAGTTATACCACGAATTCCATAATGCAACGAATTCAATAAAGGCCGAAAATAATTCCAGAGTAGAAAAACGAATCCAATAAAGCCAATACAAAAAATGCCAGACGCCCATTCAGAACAGATCCCCAAAATTCATAGTTTTACTTCCAGAAAATAAACCGTGGTATCTCTGTAAACCCAGACAGATCGAAGGCCCAACAGGATGAGTTTGAAGTTTTAGATAGAATTCGCAGAGGTAAAAATCTAGATCCCTGATGCAGGTGAATTCACTGTTAAAATGCCCATAGATATAAGCAAACAAGACACAGAAAAGAAAAAAAAAACAAAAAAGCGCAGAGATACAAGAACCCATCGGGAGGAATCCACCCAACACTAACCCGAACGAATCCCAATCAAAAAATAAAACACAGTCCAGAATAACAGCAAACCCTTTTACACCGTCCAAAATATTATCAACTATTTTACATAGTCCAGAATAAGAAACAAAATCCATTTTACACAGTCCAGAATGATAAACAAACCATTTTACACCGTCCAGAATATTAAACAACTATTTACACAGTCTAGAATAAGAAACAAATCTATTTTACACAGTCCATTCATGAGTTTCACAATGTCATTACCATGCAGGCTAGCTATCACAGTGTTGATCATTGACGGTAAGATTTTACAGCATCAAGATTACAGCGAAAAATCCAATCCGAGCATTCTACTCTACCAAATAACTCGCGTACCTTTTTCCTTGTCGACGACCTCGATTGATGTCTGCACCCCGTGCCGCTCTTGCTCCGCGCCGCTCCCTCTCTCCGACCATAGAGACTACATCGGTACCACCCAGCCAATCACTAGGGGTACTCTACTTCCCCCTTAGCCCCCCAAGCCGCAAAGGGGCCACACAAAATCCAGAAGGTAAGTCTAGCTTCCCATCTCGCCTCGCAAGGCTGAGCTACCACTCCAATCCAAGCTGAGAAGATCCCAACTCCTCACAAGCAATCAGTCAAGTCACAATACGACAGCGTAACGTTATGCTAACTGCCCATCCCGTTCTTCCTCATCTTCCCTTTCTTTTATAGAGTTTTTGAGACCCACCCTTGCCCTAAATCACATTTAATTTAAGTTTTAATGAAAACCCACTAAAAATTCTCTTTCTTACAAGTGTCACTCATCCCCCACATTTCTCCAAAATTATTTTCTTTAAATTTATTAAAAGGCTCATTTCCCTATTTTTATTATTCCCTTTCTTTTTTTTCTTTTTTTTTTAAACCAAAAAGGTAAATGCACTAATTAATATTTTCATTTATTATTTATTTAATTATCTTTTGTTCTTTCACAAGTTAGGAAATAATTTCTTCTTTGCAAAATTTTAAAACCATTAGTTTTAATTTAATTCTTACTCTCATTATTTACCCCAAGAATTTTATGAAGACCTAACTATTACTTAAGTGGGTTTTTGTTTGAATTTTTATTTTTATGCTAGGGCCTTTTTTCTTTAAGGTTACACTAAAATTTTTACCCTATAAAAGTCTTAGGCTTAGGACTTAGATACATAGCTAGGCGACAATTGGTTAGGGAAGTCGTTTAAGGATTTCTTAAGGCGTTAATGTCTTAGGGCAATCTAGGTTTGTTTCTTCATCATCATCAACGTGACGTTCCCTTCAGGATGCACTACGTGACCCAAGGGTGACACTCGCCTCGTTCATTTCTTTCGCGTGACATTCCCTTCAGGATGCACCACGTGCTCCAAGGGTGCCACTCGCCAAATTGTGTTTCTTTTGCGCGACGCGCCCTTCAGGATGCACCACTTGCTCCAAGGGTGCCACTCACCAACTTGACTGATTGGTAGACATCTATAACCCCTGGAGTCAACACTCCACCAGGTGAATTTGTGGGAGACTAAGGGCTCTAAGGAATAATGCCCCCACCTTATTATGTGCCCCTTAGAATCATCATGAGAGACTGTCGCAGTCTGCCCTCACAGCATCATGGATCCTCTCGAACTAGGTAATCGTTAACCTACAGTTCGAGCCACGGTGGGAGTGCTAGTAGGCTATGGCAGGGATTCTATCCACACCTCTCCCTCAACCTCTCTGGAAATCATGTGTGGCCCCTTTACTCCATATGTGAGTCTGGTCGGCAAGCTATCATCAGCCTGCATCATCGACAATCGTGTCAGAACATGTCAACATCAAATCATCAAATCAATGAAATATCATAGTAAATAAATCAACCCAAATAGCACAGTCCCTGACTCAATCCAGAGTCCAAGGGGTTCCACCGATGCCCTTGCATCCTCAAGGTCCAAAACCCTGTACACTCAATAAAATTGAGTCAATAACACATGTCTACATCAAATAGTAAAACATCATGTCGTCTATCATAACGCATCATAATCAAGTATAAATGTTTTAACATCAGAAAAGTCCAGATCACTTGCGAGCAAGTGTCCTCAAATAATAAGTTTTCTCAATGCGCTAGAGCGGGATGTTACATACACCCCCTCTTGGTCTAAACTTCGTCCCGAAGTTTCTCAGTATAAATGCCTAAATAAAGGTATCATAGTATCATAATTCTATCTATCAAACAAAAATGGAAACTGCTGGTGCATATCATATGCGTCCTCCCAGGTCGCCGAGTGCGGACTATAACTATCCCACTGGACCTTGACCTAATATACCGTTCGACGTCATAACTGTCGAACGCGATGATCTAAAATGTGGACTGGCTCAGCCGTGAGCGCTCCCTTTTCCGATACCTACAAGGAACTCATGTCAATCACGTGTGTAGGATCACTAATATAATGTCTCAAAAAAGATACATGAAAACATCGTGCATATGCCTCAAAGAATCAGGAAAGGCCAGTCGATAGGCCACAGGCCCCTTTCTCTCCACAATCTCGAAAGGTCCCATGAACCTAGGAGAGAGTTTAGCTCCATTTCCAAACTTGATCGAACTCTTATGCGGTTTAACCCGAAAGAAGACTCGATCACCGACCTCGTAACTACGGTCGACTCGATGCGCATCGGCATAACTCTTCTGTCGATCCTGCGCTTCTTTAATCCTTTGTCTTATGGTTTGCATTTGCTCTTCCATTTCTTAGATCGCTTCTGGTCCCACCAGGATCCTATCCTCAAGCCGATCCCAACTCAAGGGCGTCTGACACGGTTGCCCATAAAAAAACTCAAAAGGTTCCATCTTAATGGTGCTCTGGTAACTGTTGTTGTAAGCGAACTCTACTAGAGGCAAGAATTCCTCCCAACGCTTCTGTTGGTCCATCACGTACATGTGCAACATGTCTTCCAAGGTTTGGTTCATTCGTTCGGTCTTTCCATCAGTCTCTAGGTGATACAGAGTACTAAAATTAAGTTGGGTTTCCAAGGCCTATTGGAAACTCGTCCAAAATCGTCTAGTAAACACTGATCCTTGATCGGATATAATCTTCTTAGGCATGCGATGCAGCCTCACAATCTCACTGATGAAAACTCTCGCTATGTCAGGCGCCTGATACGTCGTACACACGGGAATAAAGTGAGAACTCTTCGTCAGAGTGTCAACTACTACAAAAATCGAGTCGTGTCTCCTTGCCGTCAGTGGGAATCCAACAATAAAATCCATCGAAATAACTTCCCATTTCAATTCCAGAATGGCATGTGGTTGAAGTAATCTTGTCGGGTGTCTATGTTCAGCCTTTACCTGCTGACACTCTAGACATCTAGCCACAAGGTTGACTATGTCGGACTTCATTCCCTTCGAGAAGAATAAGGGTTTAAGGTCTGCCCTCATCTTCGTGATTCCTGGGTGAGCCATGTAAACTGCTCTATGAGCCTCACTCAGGATCAAAATCCTCAACTCGTCATTTGGTGGTACGTAAATCCGACTTCTAAACCTCAATAAACCATCGCTATCAAATGAATATCCCTCATATCATGGTACCATGATTGTGTTTTGTCCGATAAAATCCTTGACTTCTTTGTACCAGTCATCATCACGCTGTAAAGTGAGAATATTCTCACGTAGATTTGTCTGAAGAGGTAACACCGAAAAGATGCGTGGCCTCCAACTCAAGGCATCCACCACTCAGTTCACTGTCCCCTTTATGTAAGTAATCTCAAAGTCGTACTCGCTAAGCAATTCCTGACCAACGTTGTTGTCGTGCATTCAGGTCGCTTTGCGTAAAAATGTGTTGTAGTCTGCAATGATCAGTCCTTAGTTCAAATTTTCGTCCAACAAGGTAGTGTCTCCAAACCTTCAAGGCATATACGATGGCTAAAAGCTCCAAATCGTGCGTCGCGTAGTTCTCCTCATGCCTTCTCAGTTTCCTCAAAATGTAAGCAATCACTCGTCCGTCTTGCATCAAGACTCCGCCTAACCCTTCCTTGGATGCGTCAGTGCATACCAGGAAGTCTACGTCCATGTCAGGGACTTTTAGTATCAGTGTTGTGGTCAACAACTCTTTAAGCCTTCAAAATTCTCCTGCGCATTTCTCGGTCTAGACAAACTTCTTGTTTTTCTTCTGCAATTCCGTGATCGGATTTGCTATCTTCAAAAATACCTCAACAAACCATCAATAGTATCCTACTAAACCCATAAAACTACGCACTTCTGTGACATTCGTCGGCGCAGGCCATTCCATAATAGCCTCAACCTTAGCTGGATCCACGACGGTACCTTCGCCGAAGATGACATGCCCTAAGTAGTGAATCCTGGATTGATAAAAAGAGCATTTGGACAACTTCCCATACAATTTGTGCTCTCGTAGACACTGTAGTACAAAGCGCAAGTGCTCTTCATGCTCCTCCGTCGTCTGAGAGTAGATCAAGATATCGTCGATGAATACTTGGACGAACTTTTCTAAGTACTCGCAGAACACCCCGTTCATCAAACTCATGAATACCCCTGGGGCGTTTGTCAGTCCAAATGGTAAAACAGTAAACTCGTAATGTCCAAATCTTGTCTTAAAGGCGGTCTTAGGGATGTCATCCTCTTTGATCCATAACTAGTGATACCCTGATCACAAATCGATCTTGGAGAACACCGTCGCACCCTTCATTTGATCGAACCGATTATCAATTCTTGGTAAGGGATACTAATTCTTGATAGTAGCCTTGTTCAGTTGACGGTAGTCAATGAAAAGCCTCCACGATCTGTCCTTCTTTCGTATGAAAATAACTGGTTCACCCCACGGTGACACACTAGGGCGTATCAGTCCCAGGTCCAACAACTCCTTCAGTTTCATTTTTAGCTCTTGCAACTCTGGGGTCGACATCCGATAAGGCATTCTTGCTATCGGTTCGGTCCCCGGTTTCAGGTCTATGGTAAACTCCAGTTCCCTTTCTGGCGGCATCCCAGGCAACTCCTCTGGAAATACGTCCGAAAACTCCTTCACCATCGGAAGGTGCTCTAGACCTTCTGCTACTCCCTTTTCGTTTAGCGCGAGGATTGCATAAATCTTGCACCCCTTGCACATACCATATGTAACACCCTCCTCATTACGACAACAACTCTGATAACAGGTGCAAAAATTTTTCTTTGAATGTGTGTGCGCACGTGTAAAAGGAAACAGACATACTTGACTCTACGTCACCACCCGACAACTAACAAGACATAACCATGATGATCACAACAAGAAGACATAAGACGGACAACAAGTAACTGTAAGAAGAAAACGACACACGGTGTTATGTACAGTACCATCACAGATGGAAGAATCCATAGTAGTAGAGTTTACTATTTCTGCACAGAAAATTAGGGCATTTAATCTTACTCCTCTGCTCTGGAGAGAGAGAAGGTCAGATAGGCTCCTGGCCGACTGCTCAGGCAGAAACTAGTAATCTCCGTCAGGTGTGTCGCAAGAGTGGAAACCCTGCCTTTAAAGGGCCTGAGACTCTTGATACGGCACTGGATTCTATACACAGGAAATACACACAGACATATATCCTAAGGCTACATGAAGGTGTCTATATCCCGCCCGACACAAGAAGTCCAATCAACAAACTATTACAACCCAGCACAACAATAGACGAAAGAGCAACCATATCTTCTACGGAAGGCGCAAGACAAGGACTCAGACAACGACCACAAAATTAATGAAAAGGCAATGTCTATGACTCAACCGTGATTGATTATTAGCCAATTTCTCCATTTAATTTTATGAAACCACGAGTACATTAGCATAAGGTATATCTAATTAAATTATTGCCCTTAGTTTAAGGGACTTACCCTTTGTGTTGAAAATATAAAAGAATTAAATGTCCTTACAATGAATTAACCCCACCATTACATTATACTACCACATCATTGTAAACAATAACAACGTCCTTACATTCCTATGTTATCAAGGCTACATAGCATTTTTCCAAGGGTAAGGGTATTACATTTACATTATTCATAACAGTAAAATTTTAGTAACCTTTTCACTAAAAAGACAAAACCCTTACCCTATTGTCAATATATAAAACTAACATCATATTTATAACTAACATCATATTTAAAATAACAATGTAACATCATAATTAAAATGGCAACATATAAAAATAACAATGTTTAAGCATGACCATGTTTAAAAATAACAGTAATTAAAAATGACATCATATTTATAAATCAGATCATATTTAAAATTAACAAAGTAACATCATAATTAAAATGACAACATATAAAAATAACAACGTTTTAACATGACCATCTTTAATAATAACAGTATTTAAAAATGGCATCATATTTATAAATAACATATATTTATATTAGCGGGACACTAAAACATACCCTAATGCTACCATGTAGTAATGACAACCAGGCATTTATCTCAGGATAACTTGCATGCAAATAAAATGGGCAGCTGTGAGCGCCTGACAGGGACGAGGTGGCCACTGATGCGCGCAGGCCTGTTATCTGTCGGGGAGTAAAAGCTGGTAACATAAAAATCAATCCCTCTAGGAGATCACGCTGGCACCTCAACCAACATGCAGCGATGAAGGCATGGACTGATATAATGCGCTGTCAGAAGGAGAGGTAATGGAAGGTGTGGGTAACAAGCCACGGTCCCGAGGAAAATCAAGTCTCCTACTGAACCTCGCTACGCATCAAAGACAACAGAAGGTAAAGGCAAATCAACAGCAGGAAGATGCCCAGAAAATGCAGAGAATGCGAGGAGCTATTTACTGAGTAAAAGAAATAGTTAGATAGTCGGTGAGAGCATCCCCGTCGTTGGGCGGATTTCATGCTGAGGTAATGGTCAACGAAAACACAGAGATAGATTCAATTGTTGAGGCACCGCTTGATGGCTAGGCGAATGCAATAAATACTTTCCTTCAGGTTGGGCGTGAAGGTCGTGCAACAAAATTTCGTTCAGAGTTTTAATATCTGAGTTAAGATTTTCATTTTATAATTGCCTTTTTAAATAACAAGGAGGTCGCATTACAACAACATCATTTAATTAAACTGATATAAATCAACTAATCTTCTAATAATCGCATAAATGGATAAAAACTGACATCGCATATAATCTCATATAAATTGATATATAATGCTTTAAATCGCAGAGACTGTTATAACTGATATAAATCAACTAACTGATATAAATCAATTAAACTGCTATCATTAAACTGATCCAAAACGAAATTAAACTGCTATCCATCAATTAAACACTATTGCATTCCATACGTCCCTTAACACACACTCTGTACTAAAACATAATTGAACTGTCATAATCAATCAACCGCCACTTGCCAATCACTTAAACTTGACGCACAACTCCATTCTAAACAAAAATTAATCTGGTATAAGAAAATACTTCTCCCAACATACCAACACCCAAGAATGGTATCCAAATGCAAGGAGATAATAAAAGGACGCAGAGCTGTGTAATCCACAATTTGCAGAGAGGGTAAGGAAACAACGTAGAGTTTAAAAGGTTGAAATGCGGGGGTAACATTCGCCGAGATGGGTAACCCAAAACGCAGATAAATTCCACTATAAAAAACATAGAAAAAAATTTGCAGAGTTCGAGGGTGCCAAATCGCGGGGTAATCCTCCAGCGAGTTATACGACGAATTCCAGAATGCAACGAATTCAATAAAGGCCGAAACGAATTCTAGAGTAGAAAAATGAATCCAATAAATCCAATACGAAAAATGCCAGACGCCCATTCAGAACGGATCCCCAAAATTCATAGTTTTACTTCCAGAAAATAAACCACGGTATCTCTGTAAACCCAGACAGATCGAAGGCCCAACAGGACGAGTTTGAAGTTTTAGATAGAATTGGCAGAGGTAAAAATCTAGATCCCTGATGCAGGCGAATTCGTTGTTAAAATTCCCACAGATATAAGCAAACAAGACGCAAAAAAGAAAAAGAAAAAGAAAACGCAGAGATACAAGAACCCATTGGGAGGAATCTGCCCAACACTAACCCGAACGAATCCCATTCAGAAAGTAAAACACAGTCCAGAATAACAACAAACCATTTTACATCGTCCATAATATTATCAACCATTTTACACAGTCCAGAATAAGAAACAAAATCCATTTTACATAGTCCATAATGATAAACAAACCATTTTACACCATCCAGAATATTAAACAACTATTTACACATTCCAGAATAAGAAACAAATCTATTTTACATAGTCCATTCATGAGTTTCACAATGCCATTACCATGCAGGCTAGCTATCACAGTGTTGGTCATTGACGGTAATATTTTACAGCATCAAAATTACAACGAAAAATCCAATCCGAGCATTCTACTCTACCAAATAACTCGCATACCTTTTTCCTTGTTGACTGCCTCGATTGATGTCCGCGCCCCATGCCGCTCCTGCTCCGCGCCGCTCCCGCTCGCCGACCGTAGAGACTACACCGGTACCTCCCAGCCAATCGCTAGGGGTACTCTGCTTCCTCCTTATCCCCCCGAGCCGCAAAGGGGCCACACAAAATCCAGAAGGTAAGTCTAGCTTCCCATCTCGCCTCGCAAGGCTGAGTTACCACTCCAATCCGAGCTGAGAAAATCCCAACTCCTCACAAGCAATCAGTCAAGTCACAATCCGGCTGCGTAACGTTATTCTAACTGCCCATCCCCTTGTTCCTCATCTTCCCTTTCTTTTATAGAGTTTTTTAGACCCACCCTTGCCCTAAATCACATTTAATTTAAGTTTTAATGAAAATCCACTAAAAATTCTCTGTCTTACAAGTGTCACTCATCCCCCATGTTTCTCCAAAATTATTTTCTTTAAATTTATTAAAAGGCTCATTTCCCTATTTTTATTATTCCCTTTCTTTTTTTTTCTTTTTTTTTAAACCAAAAAGGTAAATGCGCTAATTAATCTTTTCATTTATTATTTATTTAATTATCTTTTGTTCTTTCACAAGTTAGGAAATAATTTCTTCTTTGCAAAATTTTAAAACCATTAGTTTTAATTTAATTCTTACTCTCATTATTTACCCCAAGAATTTTATGAAGACCTAACTATTACTTAAGTGGGTTTTTGTTTAAATTTTTATTTTTATGCTAGGGCCTTTTTTCTTTAAGGTTACACAAAAAATTTTACCCTAGAAAAGTCTTAGGCTTAGGACTTAGATACAGAGCTAGGCGACAATTGGTTAGGGAAGTCGTTTAAGGATTTCTTAAGGCGTTAATGTCTTAGGGCCATCTAGGTTTGTTTCTTCATCATCATCAACGCGACGTGCCCTTCAAGACGCACTACATGCTCCAAGGGTGCCACTCGCCTCGCTCATTTCTTTCGCGCGACGTGCCCTTCAGGATGCACCATGTGCTCCAATGGTGCCACTCGCCAACTTGTGTTTCTTTTGCGTGACGTGCCCTTCAGGATGCACCACGTGATCCAAGGGTGCCACTCGCCAACTTGACTGATTGGTAGACATCTATAACCCCTGGAGTCAACACTCCGCCAGGTGAACTTGTGGGAGACTAAGGGCTCTAAGAAATAAGGCCCCCGCCTTATTGCGTGCCCCTTAGAATCATCATGAGCGAAAGTCGCAGTTTTCCCTCACGGCATCATGGATCCTCTCAAACTAGGTAATCGTTAACCTACAGTTCAAGCCACGACGGGAGTGCTAGTAGGCTGTGGTAGGGTTGTTGTCCACACCTCTCCCTCATCCTCTCTGGAAATCATGTGTGGTCCCTTTAATCCATATGTGAGTCTAGTCGGCAAGCTATCGTCCGCCTGCATCATCGACAATCATGTCAGAACATGTCAACATCAAATCATCAAATCAATGAAATATCACAGTAAATAAATCAACACAAATAGCACACTCCCTGACTCAATCCAGAGTCCAAGGGGTTCCACCGATGCCTCTGCATCCTCAAGGTCCAAAACCCTGCACACTCAATAAAACTGAGTCAATATCACCTGTCTACATCAATTAGTAAAACATCATGTCGTCTATCATAATGCATCATAATCAAGTATAAATTTCTTAACATCATAAAAGTCCAGATCACTTGCGAGCAAGTCTCCTCAAATAATAAGTTTTCTCAGTGCGCTAGAGTGGGATGTTACACTAGTATAAACAATGGGTAGAGTTTCCCAAGACCTGGAAGGATAAACATAAAGATCGAATGAACCAGTGGAAGAAGGGATACCAACCAGCTCCTTATGGGAATGGAGAAAAAATATTGCCAAGGAGGGATTTTCACTCCAATCATCTGAATACGCAAGGTAGTGGTAAAATAGTAAACCTGGGAATGAAGAAGTTTGGGGACAACTCTCGCGAGCCATTAAAGTGTTGGGAGTGTGGAGAGCCTCATCTAAGGAGGAACTATCCACGTTTAACTTCCGCAAACAGTATTGTTTTTTCATAATCTGCAGGAAGCCTCAACAGTGGGAGACATGGGCAGAAGCCTGCATCGGATAAATGCAGCCATAAATGGTCGATAAGCTGACCACCAGTCCTCGGTGGTAGAAATCGAAGGTAAAATCAATGGCACTTGAATCTCTATTTTAATTGACCCTGGAGCTACGTTAATTTATATTACTCCTAATACAGTAGAGTCGAATAAACTTAAGAAATTGAAGCACGCAAAATCATGGTTGGTACAACTAGCAACATGTACTAAAAGGAAAGTAGTTGACTTTATTTCTGATTTTGAGTTCAACTTAGGTGGTCAAAAGATAAGGACCAATATGAACATCTTACCACTAGGATCTTATGATATGATTATCGGGATGGATTGGTTGGAACAACACAAAGTAGTACTAGACTGTTATACAAATATACTTATCTATAAAGATTATTTTGGAACTATTAGAATAGCCCAAGGCCTACCAAAACCTATATCAGTCAGACAAGTTTTAGCGATGCAACTCAAGAAATGTATTAGAAAGGGATGTCAAGTTTATGCCATTCAAGTGATGAATCTATTAGAAAAAGAAGATAAGCCAAAGTTAGAAGACTTTGCTATCCTACGTGAATTCAGAGACATGTTTGTGGATGAGATACCAGAATTACCTCCTAGAAGGGAAATAGACTTCTCCATAGACCTACTACTCGGTTCAACCCCTATCTCAAAATCACCTTACAGAATGAGTCTACCATAACTGACATAATTAAAAATCCAATTACAGGAATTGTTGGACAAAGAGTATATCAGACCGAGTGTTTCACCATGGGGAGTTCCTGTCCTCTATGTGAAAAAGAAAGACGGTACTTGAAGCCTATGTATCAAATATAAACAAATGAACAAATTGACTATTAAGAACAAATACCCCTTACCAAGGATAAATGATCTGTTCGATCAAGTAGGTGGGACCAAGATTTTTTCAAAGTTGGATTTACGATCCGGTTATCATCAAGTTAGGATAAAGGATGAGGACATAAGCAAAATAAATTTTCGGACAATATATGGACACTACGAATTCATAGTCATACCTTTCAGACTCACTAATGCACCAGCCACGTTTATGTGCCTGATGAACAGTATTTTCAGTCAATACTTGGACAATTTTGTGGTAGTATTTATCGACGACATTCTGGTCTATTCAAGAATGGAAGAAGAACATAATGAACACTTAAGGATAGTTCTACAAACATTGAGGAAACACAAACTGTACGCCAAATTTGACAAGTGTGACTTTTATCAGAAAGAAATACAATATCTAGGACATGTAATTTCAGCAGAAGGCATTGTCGTAGACCCAGAAAAGAAAAAATCCATTATGGAATGGCCGATACCTAAGGATGTAGTGGATATAGGGTCATTCATGGGAATCACCGGATATTACCGCAGGTTTATAGAAGGGTTTTCCAGGATAGCCTACCCTATCACGTCACTACAAAAGAAAGGAACCAAGTTTAACTGGTCACAAAAGTGTCAAGACAACTTTAACCAGCTGAAAGAATTATTGACATCAACACCCATTTTGAAGGTAGCAGACCCAGATAAAGACTTCACAGTTTGTGTTGATGCAAGTAAAGAGGGACTAGGTGGTGTCCTAACTCAGGAAGGGCACGTGATTTGTTACGAGTCCCAAAAATTAAAAGAACATGAGCGAAATTATGTCACTCATGACTTAGAATTGGCAGTAGTAATACATGCCTTAAAAATGTGGCGACACTATATAATGGGCAGAAAATTCCTACTATTGATGGATAATAGCGGGGTTATTTGAGATTCCATGGGTTATTTGAGATAAATATCAGCAGGGCAGAAAGTGATATGGAACAAAGGGTAAGGACGATAGGTATTAACGATGAAAATTACAATAAGATGATGGCAAAATTACAAAAAAGTACTACAAACTCAGATAAACCAGATCTAAGTATCGACAAGAAGGGACTATTATGATTTAAAAATAGACTTTACATACCAAATTTAGCAGAGTTAAAATTAACATTTTTGGACGAAGTGCATAAGAAACCGTATTCTGGCCATCCAGGTTACCAAAAAACAATGACAACACTTAGAAAACTATTTTACTGGCCTAATATGAAGGGCGAAACAGTAGAGTACTTGGCTAGGTGCCAATATTGTCAGCAGGTTAAGGTCGAGCACCAGCATCCAGCTGACCTATTACAACCATTACCAGTACCAAAATGGAAATGGGAGACCATATCACTGGACTTTATAACAGGTTTACCTAAAACTCAGAAACATAATGATTATATCATGGTTGTAATCGATAAACTCAGTAAGTCTGCACACTTTATTCGTGTAAAGTCTACTTTTAAAGCTATAAACATTGCTGAAATATTCATGAAAGAAATTTTTAGACTTCATGGTATTCCTAAAATGGTGATTTCAGATAGAGACGTAAAATTTACATCCTCTTTTTGGAAGGAATTGTTTGCAGGGATAAACACTAACTTGAATTTCAGTACAAGCTATCATCCACAAATGGATGGACAGAATGAAAGGAAAAATCAAATCATAGAGGATATTCTTCACATGTATGTAAGAACAAAACCAAGCAAGTGGGAAGACTACCTGCACTTGGTACAATTTGCATATAACAATGGGTACCAAACTTCGGCTAAGTTGAGCCCTTTCGAAATACTTTATGGAAGAAAGTGTATGAATCCAATTAGCTAGGATAACTCGACTGACAGACTCATGGTTGGACCAGAGATGCTCAAAGAAATGGAGAAAATGGTAAGAAAGGTACAACAGAACTTGAAAGAAGCACAAGACAGACATAAGAGCTATGCAGATCAGAAAAGAAGACACTTGGAATTTCAAGTAGGAGACCATGTTTATTTGAAGGTCAAAGCCCAAAAGAGCTCGTTGAAGTTAGGGAATTGTGCCAAGCTGGAACCCAGGTTTTGTGGGCCCTTCGATATACTAGCTCGAATTGGACCCGTAGCATATCAACTTGCACTTCCAACTAATCTAAGAATTCATAATGTATTTCATGTTTCGTTGCTGAAAAAGTATATTTATGACCCTACTCATAGGATTAATTGGAACTTGGTACAGGTGGAAACCGAAGGTGAGTTCCAGGTGGAACCCCTGCACATTCTGGACTGGAGAGAAATAGCACTTCGGAACAGAGTCATTGCTAAGGTAAAGGTGCAATGGAAGCACTTTAGTCCTGAGGAGGCCACTTGGGAATTGGAGGGAGATTTGCGGAAATCTCATCCAATACCGTTCCAGGAAAGGAACGAACACTGAGGACAATTTTTTACTGAAGGGGGAAAGGATGTGACATCCCAAAAAATAAAATATTTTTGAAATTTAAAATTGATGGAAATTTATTTCATTTTTAGTAAATTCGAATTTGGAATTTTTTTTCCATTTATGGCAATTTCGAATTTTGAATTTGGTAATTGTAATTAATTATTTTGACTATTGTGCAGAGACCTAATTTGACCCAACTAACTATTTGACTATGACACTTGTATGGAAACAAAATATTTTATATTGATTGCAGGAGGAAAAATGGAACAACCATGTTAAGTTTCGCTGACCATGACTCCATGAGTGGGGAACATGTTGGAACTACCTATGGGATGATTATTACAAGTGGAAAATCAATGATTTTTCCATTCGAAGCATCTGAAAATCAGGGATTTAGAAAGCTACGAAAATTCCCAAGGGAGGGAAAAGACCTAGGCAAATGATAAATAGCATATGAGAGGAGGCAGGACGCTACCAAGTATGCTAGGAAAGGAGACTTTTGATTTACTTGTTGTTATGAACACTGCTTGAGTGTGAGGCAAGGGAAACACTGTTGGAGCTGTAGGAAATATGTGAAGAGAATATTTTACAAGTTCGCCCTCATGGATTCATGGTCAGGCTAGGGGGTGAATCGGGCAAGTAGTTTGGTTGCCCTGTTCTACGGTTGGGAGGAACGTGGTTGTTCCCTTTGTCTTTTAGAGAATTATTTCAGATATGTTATTTCTGTCCCTTCTCTGATTGAGTGTTAAATGGTTACATACTTGATAGAATGTATCTGTTAGAAATAATATTAAGGATGAAATATTGAATGCATCCTATTGCAAACTTAGGAATTTCTAGAATGTCTCTCTACTAG
The DNA here is from genome assembly GCA_009831015.1 of Picea engelmannii. NCBI lineage: Eukaryota > Viridiplantae > Streptophyta > Pinopsida > Pinales > Pinaceae > Picea > Picea engelmannii. Next base: position 208,933 of record ML780357.1, read on the forward strand.
TTCAAAATGGATTATCTTTGCTGCATCTCATTACTGTTATGAATACTAGTTCTCGAAAGTATACTAGCTGGAAGGATATGACTAGTCAATTCTTAAAGAAGATTTGTGTTGTGGTTTGGATTACTACTGTAGTAAGATAAAGCGTCGTAGTTGAAAACCCCACAAGTAAATTGTGATGCAGATTTGAGTTT
>ML780357.1:209173-258440 GCA_009831015.1 Picea engelmannii
TATTTCTTAAAATAACATTGACTAATTAATTATTATTAATTAGTTATTCATGATTTTCAATGATTAATTTAAGTATTAATTAACTCATTAATTAATAAGGTAAATAAATAAAAGGAGGATAATAAATTATATTATTAAATTAATTTACGTACCCAAAAATGGATGACATATTAACTACAAGGGATAAGATATTAAATAAAGGGGAGAAGGGGCATTAATGGGAAAGGATAAGAAGGTAATAAATGGGTTAGGTAGGGAGTAAATGAGGAGGGGAGTCGGTGAAAGGAGGAATAAGGAGGGAAAGGAGGTTTACGGGAGGGCATTCTACGGGAAGTTGGGGATGGATTTTGGGAGCTCTGGGATTTGCAGCGAGAAGTGAAATTTTGGGAGTGGGATTGTATCAGTCAGGCACTGGGGTTGCTGGAGGTTTGGGGCACGGGGGCCAGGATATCCGTATGATATCCTGGAGCTAGGAAGTTACCTAGTTGGTAGGGAGGAACTAGGTTTTGGGCAGTGTTTTGCAGTGTTTTGCAGCAGTGGTCAAGGAGGCAAGCGACAGACAAAAGGAGGATTATTAGCATCAGACTTAGGTATTTATATAAAATTATGCATTGTTGTATTATGTTAGAAAAATTTATTAGTCATTGTAAAATTTAAGTTACGGAAGTTACTGTTATGAAATTACTGTCTTAGTTTATGAAATAAATTGATGTAAAATCTATTCGGCCCCTTACAGTACCAGTCGAACACTGATGATTTTTTTTTAGGAGATAGCCCTAATCGCAAGTGTCTAAGATATATATATGTATATTTAAAGTACGGAAGTGACCTTGCGAATACCAAGAATTATTATAGACCATCTACAGCATTTACACATCTTTATATCAACTGGTGTTTAATGAAAATTTATAGGTTGAAATGTTGGAAAATTATTGGAGTAAATCGAATTAACACAGTTTAATTACCAGAACTAATCACAAGAGGCGCGAAGGCCCAAGGAAGAAGGGACATCCCGAAACTTAAAACATACCCCTGAGTAAATTCCTGACTGTGTAAATAACAACACAATCACCTAAAAGTTCAAAAGGAAAGTCTTTAACACAAGTATAGTAAGTGCAAATTGAATTCATATACCATCATGCGATCTGGAGTCAACTATAAACAAGATACACATATAACCGGTAATAGCCGAGTATTTTTTCCTTTTTCAAAATCCTTTCGAGGAAGTAGCCAATATGGCGCTAGTATATTAAACCAATAAAATAACTAGTATGCCATTACAAGTAGGCAGAAGGGAAACCCTGTAATTCTTTTAAAAATAGTATTACATATCTCATTCAGAATTGAAACAAATGAAAATCTCATACGGTGTTTTACTTCCAAAGATAGAATTTTCCATCACAAAACGGGTTACCCTTAATCAACGATACCGAAACCACGACTTAATATCCATTTCATAGTTTCGAATACCGGGAGTTGGAGGTTTCAAGGACACTCACGACAAGAATGATAAAATCGTGAAATGAAAAACCACGACTTAATCTCCATTTCGGAGTTTCGGATACCGGGAGTTGGAGGTGTCAAGGACACTCATGACAAGAATGATGAAATCACGAAATGCGAAAGATCAGAGCATGTCAAAGATTCCATTTCATAGTTTCACAGACCGGGAAATCAAAGATCAAAGGAACTTTAACCTTTGAAGTAGTGAACCTCGAAATCCCGAAACAGACACATCAACAAACCACATCAGCTAAGGACACGTGGCACAATCAGGAAATGACAAGTGTCAAGATGATTCAACATTTTAGGCACATGTAAGTCACGAATCAGAGTGACATGTGGTAGCTATTCAACACGTGTCAATCCGCATGTGACGTCAGCAGGTTTACGTCACATCGAAACTTTCTATTTCGGGGTTCTACATAGCAAGCAGAAACTCCACCATCATGAAGTCTCAAACTCTGAAATGCCGAAAGGGACTATTGTGAGTCTCGAAAACCCAAAAGGCAAAACTTTGAAATCCGGTCAACCATCCATCTCAGTGGGTTATGTGAACCGTCCGATCACTTCGAAGATTTTGTGATCATGAATTTTATAATGTTGGAGTCACGATGACTTGAAGGGAAAAACATCAAAATCCTGTCACTCGTTCGATTAAGAAAAGAAGGGATCAGATTATGGAGTTTTGTGAACCGTTGATCTAGATCCATTTCAGGGATTGTGACCTGCCAAAATGCCGAAATATGAAAGGTATTTTTATTAGGCCTGTGGTCACAGGTAGCGGGCATATTGAATAAGCACGAGACCCAGTACTTGTAATCCAATGGTGTAGGTGAATTTGAATATGATCAGAAAATTATGAAATATTCGTACTCTGAGTTTAACCGAAAGGCCTTACATAACCACTATCCTGTATCTGGATATTTAAAAAAAATATATATAGGGGTCTGTTTATATTTAAACTTTTCACAGAGGAGTATAGACTAATACTCTACTTTTACCTAACTCCATTTGGTCATTTTCATCGTGTGATTATGTGTATGGAATAAGGCATGAGGCCTAGGCCATCAACCCCCAAAGTTGTTTGTATTGTAAACATATGGTAATGGGTTATTTGTAGGGTCTAACGCGTAAGGATTTGGCCATAAAGTCCCAAAGTCATTTGTGTTGTTAAGAGTGTGGTAATGGTTATAGGTACATACAGATAGGAAAGTAATTATAATTACAGGAATTGAAATAAACATTGAAATGAGGAGTAAACAGTTATCGTCGATCAGAAAACTTTAAGTTGAATGGTAATGACAGTCGACGACAGTAAGGACTCTTGCAAACTTTCAGACTCAAGCTTTATAATAGAAAGCTTACTTGCTTAAATATCGAACTATTCAAGGATATTTATACAAACACATTTATTTTTTTCCGACATGTTTTGAGGTATATTACAGGGGGTACAACCAAAACACTTACCTCTCCAAAACCGCTCTCCAGAAAAACTCAAAACCGCTCATTTTCTCTAGTTTGACCAGTCATCTTCTGAAGCGGATTCCAGGCAAATGGAAACGAATTTTAAAAAACTGAGAGAGGTTTTTGTTTTGAACAGGCTGAAGAAAAAAAACATCTTCCATATTTTTCACAGCTGCCACCAGTTGGGATAAGCAAATCCATCTTTCAACCTCATTATTTCAGTTTTTCGTTTTTCTTGTTTTAGTCCTGATTTTGTGGGAGCTATTTCAGCGAGCTGAAGACGAAATTGGAGAAACCAAAGGAGGTTTTTTCTCTAGAAAAAGACATATAAAATAAATGCCTACATTTTTTACAAAGGTGTCACCATTGAGGAGAAACAGAGGTTTGAGTTGACCCCTTTTTTCAGTTGATTCGACCTAGTTTTCAGTTCAGATCTTTTTGGGATTTACTTGTTATTTTCGGCCAGGAGGATCGAATTCAATCTCCTGAGCCTAAGTATTGTATTTTTTATTGATATCTGTGTTTGTAATAGAGTAGAGGTTGGACCCTGTTGGATGGAAAAATCCTGTTAGGCCCTCCTAGACCTGACTGTACATTTGTATGTTAATTATACACAGGTATGTTATCAAATAAATTACAGCAACACAGTGCCATATGATAGGATTCTTGTGTCCAATTTCTTGGGGAAGTTTTTCTCTGTAATTTTGTCTCCCTCTGTAACACCATCTTGTATTCTGCAGTCTTAATTATTCTAAGAAGTAATAGGGAAGAACTTGTTGAGATATACACTCTGTCACTTGGCTTAGAATAGTTTTTATGATTTCTACTGAAAGTTGAATGGAGAATTTTGTATTTCTCTGTATTTAATTTGAATTATTTAAACCTTTTTCCCCTCTGCCATACCTCAATCCTATGAAGATCCAGTGATTTTCCTAACTTTCCCTTCATTAATGGCCTGTCAAATCTGTCTTATTTGATGTTATCTTTGACTCCATTTCCCAAAGGACTCTTCTCTCTTGTTCCAACCAAAACATTTAAAAACCAAACCCAAATTCATCATAACTAGCCTAACATCCCCTTCAAATAAAGCTATATTAGACAGAGAGATCCCTCTTTAAGTCTTTGAGGGTTAGATCCTTGACTCCAAGCGGTTTTTTGGTTACCCCTGCCAATTTTCTCCTCAGCCTGGGAAATTACAGGGTGATAACATGTGTCACACTTGTTAAAATGGTTTTGAATAGACGTCTTTTCGATGCTATTTTACCACTTTTTTGAACCGACTAGACTACCTTCGAAAAAGATACCCTAGTGGAGTCTTCTTTTACACCTTTTCAGACTCTCTAAAAATGAAAAACCACCGAGCTTACTTTCTCTAGGATTGTTAAAATTACATTGAAGGACGTTATCATTGTGTCCTATTAATCGCATTTTGATCCCTGTGTCTTTGGCCTAATGTTGGATCCATGTTGCACTCAACTGAACCTTTGAAGCATGCCTTATACGCAAGCCTTGTAGCACTTTGCCTTTGCATTTTGACACCTTGACCCATGGAGGAATTTTCCTGAGTGTCCATTCCCTACACATGTCTCCTTGCTCTGAGAATTAGTGTGTTCCTTGCGCTTGGAAATAGTATGCTTGCGACACTCGTTCCTCCTTTCTAATGTACCATTCTTTTATTCTTTTTCAAGCTTTCAAAAATTATTGAAAAAGACAAAAAAATCAAATATACCCCAAAAAGAGGATGGGAAAAGTATTTTTTTTTTATGGCAGCACATTGAGTCTCCCTTGGACAAAGCACATTATTCTGTTTGTTCGTCAAGATTTGGGATTTTATATGAACTTAGGAAGTTTTTCTCACTACATAGAGGTGTGTTGTCCTCCATTTGGTTATTCTTCCAAACACATGGAGAGTTTTTGTTGCCTTTGACATCGCAAAATTATGTCAATGACATGCTGCCTGAGTCTGATCATCTATCGTGCTATTTTCCAAGGGATTTTTACACAACTTGAGTCAGCCTCTCTACAATTTGTCTCTTTCCCTCATGCTTGGCCCTCCCCAAAAGTCCAGTCAAATCCTTGTTAGATATCACTGAAGTTATATTCTTGATCACCGAGATCCTCTTGTTTGTTCCCGACGAGCCAACGAAGACCTCTGGGTAGTGAATCCATACACTTACATTACACTCCTACCAAAGTTTTGAAGATATTGATGTTGTTTCTTGAGCTCTGAAGGCCTCATCTCCAATCATCAGGTATCATTGGCTTCCTGAAGATGGATACTATACATGTATATCTTTGATTTTGAGATGTAGATCCGTTGTGTATTGCTCGTGGATACACTTTATATAGTTATATTAAATGGATCTTCAATGTATTTGATTGGCAACCATTATTTATTTCATCCCGAGCATGGGTATGCCCGCATCGACGAGACAATTAATATTTTTGCAGATGGCACCTCCCGAACTCTAGTCTCGGGCTCACTCGCTTCGTACATTGGTGAATATTTGTAATGTATTTCAGCCATCATGTTTTCTTCTAACCTCACACATTAGGGGGCATCTTTTATAACCCTAAATTGCACCATACATGCATACCTGGCATCAATGCCTCTTACGTACCATTTTTGCCAAGCCATTACTGAGAATCTCTTCTTCAAAACATTATTTTTGAAGATGTATGTGCCCTGCACCATTATTTCCCGCATATGTATGCTTTATACACCATTACTTCCCGGGTACGTATGCCATCCACACCACTACAACCCTCGTATACTCGAAAAATTTGTAAAAATTAAAAAGTTGCAAGGAATTTGTTGAGATTACGGGCTATTGGGTAGTTTCCCAATTGTCCCACCACCTATATCCTGTCACTCAACCGAATAACCATCATTTTTTCATATAAAAGGAGGTGTTGGGGTCTCATTCCAAAGATAATCATAGGAACATTGAAACTCTGCCCATTTCACTTTCCCCCCTTTCCCCAAGAATTTGCAGCCACATTGTAAGTTTTCAGCGAGAATTCCCTATTCTTGCCTTTTTCCTCCATTGCAAGCCTAATCCATTCCCTAGAGAAAGATGAAGAGGAGAAATATACGTGGAAGTGTGGTTGGAGCTTGGTGAAGAGGAGCTCATACCAGGTTCGAGGAGCAATCGTCGATCTCATTGTAAGTAACTTTGTGAGATTAATAAAAAGGAATATTTTTTCTATCCCGAATATGATGTGTTCAATCTTTATGTTTGATTTATATTTGATTGTGACATATAACCCATTAATTTATATATAATATGCATGTTCATAGTTATTTATTTTTATTTTTATGAATGCAGATCATCCTTGGGAGGAGACTTGTAGTCGAGGAACAACCGAATGCAAAAGGATCGACACCGGATGCGGAGTTTAAGGTAGAGTTACCAAATATTTTTACTTTGTGTTTTATGCATGAATGTGGGGTGTATTTGGGGTAGTTTTTAAAAGTATAATACTTTATATGGTTATCTCTGCCTACATGTTGAACCCTAATGTAGTCCATAGGGGGGGTTTTCCCACTATAGCACCAACCACTATAGCACCAACTTAAGTCCCTCAACATCTAGATCAACAATATCACTGGCCATAATAGATTTTTTGGCATCTACATCAAGATTTGGTTCATGTATGCTTATCTCATGAGAGTCATTGAATGAATTGGGTATTGCATCATGATCCAGTAATGAATTTGAATCACCTAAGAGGTAATACAACCAATTCACCTTTATGGCATGCTTGCAAATGTTGCCATGAATAGACCATGGACAATCAGAAGCTATAAAATTTGTGCGATACTAGGTGACATGATATTTCTTATCACACTTTGTTTGAATCCTCACCCAACAGGCATGAGATATGCTTTCATGAAAACAACAATCACTATCTAGAATTCTTCTTTCATTTTCCATTGATGATTCATAGTGTTTTTATTTCCTGTAGTTATTCAAATATCCCTCTTTTTTCAAAATTTGCTTTAATCAGTAATAGGGTTCAAAATTTATCAGGAGGATATACAATAACCAATCCATCCTACGAGCACACTTTTTTTTTCGATCTGATAAAAATTTGGTCTTCAGGTAAAATGATATGACTCGATAACATTATTTGTCTATTGATTTGCATGAGGAAAATCTATGCATCCTTTTACCCACATCCCTACATATAAAAAATGAGTTAGTGAAGATATCATCTTTACGAAACACAAAAATAACAATACAAATAAAATTTCTTTCACTTACAGATCTTATCACCACCAACCCAATTCTTGTAGAAAGAGTCCAAGAACTTTTTCTCATTTGCGAATTTGATGAAAACTCCATCGATTTCATCTGTCACTTCGTCAGTGGAACAATTTTTCATGATGATGCCTAACTCATTGACCATCTCGCTTGTTATTTCGGGACTACTAGCCAACTGGTTGAAATTTTTTATCCATGTTCATCATACATGCCAAATACATAAGATCACTTCACACCTTGTGATCCTTCTGCCAGATTCAATTCATCTTTAGTGTGATATTTATGGAAAAAATACAAGTTAAATTGTACAATAACAAGATTGAATTTACCTAAATTCAATGATTTCAGCTAATACATCATCAACCATGAAGGCCTTAACTTTCCAATGAGGATGAAATTGGTAACACCTATGCATGAGGTGCTCCAACCATTGTGCAATATCATGTGACGTATTTCAGGATGCCACCACCCATGCAACTGGAACCCCGCTTTGTTTTTCATCAAAGGATACTAATGTGTATAATTGATATTGTCATATTCAAAAGAACATATGTATTCAATTTTAAGTCATCAATAATATTTAATCACTACAAATCAAATTATCATACTATATCAATCATTTGAAACATAGTTACCCCATATTTATTTGTATTAAATGTTGAATCCATGGCTATTAATCTATTGTGAGATATATTAACCATGGTCTCCAACATCCATGGCATTTGAATTCCATCTATGAAAGGGACATCTCCACCATTGGGCTTTTGGTAAAAGAAAAACTCATCTTGGTGTTTTTTATACCAAAGGTTCACGCTCATTTCATCCTTCTTGTGCAATTGGTAGTTTCCCTTCATCAAACGATTGTAGATGTTGACAACATATTTCGTGATCAAGAAATAATATTTTTCCTTAGTTGTGGCATCCATATCAACATGCTTTTTTATATGCATTTTACAAATTGAATCAACTGGCACTTGCAAAAAATAACAACTTTCTACATAATAGACCATGTCTATTGAAAGCCTTGGCTTATGCATGGACCTAGCCTCACCTGAAGTATCATGTTGGTCATAACAAGGCCATCCATCCCTATCTTCATGTTCATACACATTATATGTCAAATTTTCTACGCCAGGGTTTTGAACCATAACCTTTACGATGAAGTGGCACTAACAACCCCTGTTCTTCACAAAGGATGTCCTTCGTTTCTTTGTATGTTTTCCTCCTATCCTATAGTTCATATGAGCAATAATAATTTCATAACAATGTTTGAAACATCAATACATATAAAAAATGTGAAAATACTTTTATTACCAACATGTAAACAATGCATTTTTAATGTACTTACATCTCATATCGTAACGCAACACTAGTTGTTGATTTTGGGGTTTTTTTTTTTCGGTGAACGAAAGTACATGGAGCTTCTTGATTCATTTCCTCCCCTCTAATAAAGTTAGGAACTCTTTTAGAAGGTATTTTTTCAACCTGATCAATTCTCATGTTTGTTCGATATATTTCAGACCAAATTAAATCTTTACCAGAAAATGTGATCTTGTCTTTCCGGTCTTGCACCTCAATGCCCATGATAGTCGTCCATTTTTTTCCTTGATTACTCATTTTGTATCAATTCCTACAAGTTATTCAAAAAAATATTTTAACCTTAACACAGATACCACGGGAAATGCACAACTCTTGTGATATAAATGCAATTTTAGAGGCAGAAGAAACTTCTATGCATAGATTTTTTTCATAAAGAATAATTCAGAATCCTTGAGCATAATTGACAATAGAAGAATATTTCAATACATATGAAATGCTCCAGTAAACAACCAAAGTATAAAATCATTTTAGTTTTTCACAAAACATTTTAATTAGGTTGAGTTTACTCACATAAATTAAATCAAGTAAAGTATAGTTGTGCATTCCTATGATTTCAGTAGGGTTACTATTTAGTATTTTCAGAAAGTGAAGTATATGGCAACAAAAATGATAAAATGAATTTAGTTTTTCACAAAACATAAAATAGATTGAATATACCCACTTGACGAAGGAAGATATAATTGTGCATTCCCATGATTTCATAAGGGTTATTGTTTTCTTTGTAAATTCTATTTAGATCTTACTACTTGTAAGAGTTATGAGTGAAACCAAACAAAATTATTTATCAACAACACGAAACAACTAGTTTTGTTGTTTTTTTCCACTATAATGACCGAACAAAGTGTTATTGGACTTTCAGAGAAACAAATCATGTGCATAAATGGACAACGGAAAGGTGTGACAAGCAATTGCTTTCAATAATTGATAAAAAAATTATGCTTAGTTCAATTATTCTAAAATAGAATTATTTTACAGCTTATTGATAATGCACAGGACTTTATAAATTTGTCCTGCCTTCGAAATGGCTGAGAGGAATTTCTCAATTTGTCTTGAATCATCACGAATGTGTAATAAGAATAATTTTTTTAGTGAGAAAGAGGTATGTGAGAATGAGAATTATCTAGGTCCTCAATCATCATATGTAATATATTTAATAAACACATTGAGGTCGTCTTGTACTTTGGTTTCTAAGTCATCCATGAAACAATGAAAGTTTGTTTACAAAAAAAAAAATAGTACATCGACAAGTCTCTAGAGACAGCACAAAATTGTGTTTACAAAGATGTAACATACTTTAATTCCATCAAGCCTAAGATTTGATCGTCCTATGGTACAGTTTCTCTAGTGACTTATGGGCCCATCCTTGGGTTTTGTTTGTTATCCATGTGATGTATGTTATTACAAGCAACTAATCCAATGGCATATCCTTGTGATGGGTTTCTTTTCTATGCCAATAATAATTCATACCTTCCTTCTTCTTCTAGCCAATAATGCTTCCTCATGTTTTACTTATCTGGTAATCTTAATTTATATCTTCCTATAATATTTACTGTTTTTTAACTGGCAGTGTAAACATCAACTAGCAACAAGAATGGCAGATGCACATAGACTATACAAGGAAGAAAATTTTTATGATGAACAACTTGCATTACTTTTGTTAAAACATTAAAAATAAATGCATTGAGAATTGGGAATAGCATTGGGCAAGCTTGCAAATATTTCAAAGATATCAATTCATCCTCTATGCATGTCTGTAGTTATTGTTTATTTATTGTTTGTGGATTTGGGGTTAAATGATTGGCGTGCTTAGTGTATCTAAGCCTTAAAGTTGTAAGCGATAAATGAATACTTTTAAGAGTGAGCAAGTTAAACTAGAAAATAGACCTAATTTCATCCCCTGATATAGGTTATCCTTTTTTAGTAGTTAAATGAATACAAAGACATTTGGTGGATGCTTAGTTTGTTTGATTAATGTCGTATGTATAGATTGTCTCTTTATGAATGAACTCTCTCTGTGTAGAGTGTGTTTATAGCAAGGGTGAACTTGTTAACCACCATTCTTACATTTTTGGTTGCATGACAAGCCATGCATAACGCTAAAGAGAAACTAAAAACACTAGGATCTTAGTGGTGTTGTTATTTATTTTGAATGTTCAGAGGCAATAAGTTTATTTTTCTTACAGAAAATTCTAGTGCCAGGGTTCTTGAGCCTCTTCCCTCAGATGTTTCTCTGAGACAAGGGTCTAATATGCATTGGTGAATATAATGTGACATGTAGAAAAATTGATCTTCTTATATCGGTGAACCATGAACTAGATTCACATTGTATTAAATCTCCTTTCAGAGTGATATCATTGATGACTTGGGAGTTTTGTATGACAATTAAGGATACATGAAAATGATGTTGATATACAGGAAAAATAAATAAAAAAAAATTGGCATCAATGTTTATGGATTTGTCGAAGTTCTCTTCATGTGTCAGACTTGTTTTCATATGCCAAAATCCTCCATTTTTTGATTTTATTGAAGAATACAGGCCTAACTGCAGGTGAAAAAGGAAATATTCTGATATGGAGCATGTTAGCTACAGGTGGGATGACATTTAAATTTTATGAGTTTTTTTCAAAGATACATGCATCTATCTGCCCAAACTTGCAAATTCTGAGAGTAGTCAGTGACTCATCATGGCCTATGGAAGCTATGGTTGTAAGTTTTAAGCAATGCTTATTACTGTTGTTACAGTTTGAAAGTATGTTTTCACATTTGAGTTTCATTCATCTACATATTTGAATCAATTTTGGTGTCTCCTACATACAAGATTCGATTTTGGTCTCTCTTCCATACAATGGTTCTTCACGATTTCTTCATTATTTCTCTTCATTTTGAAATGTTCCTCAGTCTAAGAGTGTGTTTTTTAAGAGAATGGGCATTTTTTTATCAGTTCTACATTTAAGGGAATCGTCTAAAACACATTAGAATATGAAATCATTTCCTCAAGAGTTTCTTTATTTATCCTCTTCTCAAAAAAACTCGTAAGGATCGTTTTTCCTTTATATCCTAAATATTTGTTTAGGAAATTTTGTTTATTTTTGGACAATTTCCAAAACCACAATCCAGTTAGCAGTTTCTCACTGGACAGTTTGGTTATCTGCTCTACAAACTTTCTTGAATTATGGATATACGACATCATTTTTGAAAAGGGGGAAAATTCCTAGCATGGATATGTGTTTCTTGGGAGTGGACAAGTGTGCATATTTTGGTTTGATCCTAAGCAAAAGTAACTTTCAAAGAGAGATTAAAAAGTATAGCTTGTACATTCTTTTTAAATAGCATTGACAGTGGTTAAATTAACTAGGTTTAAGAAGATGACAATAGGTTTTGGACACGTCTAGTACCATTTGAACTTTTTAGCAGTCAAATGTAGGCACCAGTCATTCTATATACATATTAAAAGTAACAAATTTTGCATGTTCTATAAGTGAAGTGGAAAAGAATATTCACATTGATCTTGCAAAATATTATAATTTACATGAGAAAGAGAACGATCTTAGGTTCTTCAATTAATTTGGCACATACATCCAATGTTTTGGGTAAGATGGATGCTCCACTTAGCCATTTAAGTCTACAAGTATATTGAAAAGGGAAAAAAGGCACAGAAAACCCATTTGTGCATATTTCATCTCTTCAATTGGTTTGGATATAATTTGGGTACGAGATTGTTATACATGTTCAGTCATGGTTTTGAATCCCCAAAGAACTCTAGTGCAGGGTCAAGACCCACTGAAGATAATATGTAATCCCAAAGGGGAAATGTTGTTGATGAAGTTGTAAAAATACACTGAGGTAAGGGCATTGGGGTATGTTTTGTAAAGTTTCCTAAAGCCGTCAAGTTTTAAATGTGGTTGATCAAGCTATAAAGTTTACAAAACCGTCAAGAAGAAAGGTCTAACAAGTGATTTCTTTCAGTAGGCCGCCATGAGTTTGAATATTTAATGTGAAAAGATGAAGGAATGAACTATTCTTGCAATTTAGAAGTCTTCCATGGAAGGTTTTAATTAATTAAATCACAATTCTACACAAATGATCTAGCTATCATTAGGTAGACAATATGGAATCTTTATTAAAAAAATTCTTCCGAGGAGCCTAATCAATCAGGTAATTTTTGTAGGAATGAATTGTTTTATGCTTATATTGTAGCAGCATGAGATGACCATGAACACAGGCTGACTAGTGGACTAATCCCACTTGGGAAATTTCAATGATAAAAATATTTTTCATAAATCCACTGATACAACCAAGCATAAATATAGAGTTCTTCCAAAAATGAGAAATTCAGCAGGTATGATAAGCATAAAACTGAAAAGTTTTCTATGTGTCTGTAGTTGGCATTGGGGTTTGTTTTGTAAATGTGGTTGATCAAGATGTAAATTTTTCTAAATTCGTCAAGCTATTCTACCTGAGATTTTAGAGGTATTGATTGCAGTTTGTGAGACACTGAGGTAAGGGCATCCTAAGAAAGTAAGTGTAGATTTTATACCGAGTTCTGAGATTTTGTTTTCTCATTTTGAGAAGAATCGGAAAGGTTATCCAAAGTAACTCAATGATAAATAGAAATTAAACCAAGTTCATAACACAACGCTCAATCAAAATGGAACAAAAATGTAATCTTGAACTCATATGCATTCGGGAAGTTCATAGAGTTCGAAAATTTCATGGGGAGGAGCTACAAAATGCAGAAAGAAAAAGTAATTTGAACAGGTTACCTGAACCAGTGAGAAACAGGCACACCCGATTGATTCTTTACTTGATTGGGGAAAGAGTGAGAGAAGGAGCAGACAATGCGGGCAATGGTGAGAATGAAAACAAAATCAGGGAGGAAGATGAGGGGCGCAGGAGGATAAGGTGGCATCTTGCAGGGGACGCGACCCTACATTGAATTCCCAAGGGAACGTCCACCTGCAGCCAGTTGGAGCAATGACAATGAAAGGGCCTAAGGAGGATGGGAGAAAGGAGGGCGTTTGACGGGAGGGCATTGGACATGGTCAGTCGACGTTCTACAGAATGGGAGCCCGGTGACGAAGACGTCCCATCGGGTTCCATTTCGTAGAAGAGTTAGCTTACTCCATTGCATGGATGACGATAGAGGTCTTGCTTCAATTATTCGCCAGTCATCTTAACTGTATTAAATGAATCTATGGTAAATTCATTTATTTCCTCTATTATGATAATATTAACCATTTCTGTAGAAGGAATAACCATTGGGTTTTACTAATTATACAGATTCATATTTATTTTCAAGTCGTTTGTTTTGATCTATATACAATTGGGTTTTATTACATTAGATCTCTAGTTGAATTGGTTTTTATTAATTCCTTTGTTTATTACTTCCTATTTGTAGTAGAATTGGTTTTTATTAATTATGTCTTAGTTTGCTACCTATATCCTAAAGTATTAAATGTAATAGAGTATTGGAATCATTGATATTTTGATTCACTTCTTTCTTGAACCACAAACTTCAATTTGATATTATGCCTTAAAGGAGTGTGTGTTGAGCGCTAGTTGTGCCTCTTTAATTTAAGATTTCTTCACGGCAGTTACTGATAATTTTTTTGTGTGTTGCTCCCTTTATAGTATATTGTGCATTATAGAAGAATTACTTTTACATATGGTAATACATTTATAATTTTGAAAATACATAATCGTGGAGATTAAATAAATGGTCTCATGTAATCTAATTAATAATAAATCATTTAAATTGAATTTATGAGAAGTATGGTGGTATTACGGTTATAAATTTCACATATGTAACTAACTTTAAAATTATGAATTCATTCTTTCATATTGAGAAGAAAATAATTTTGTTAATGTTAAAGGTCGTAATTAAACTCATAATCATTTGACTTGAGATAGCTATTCACAACTCATACAGGACAATTATGAATATCCACGATTGTGTAGATAAAATCTATATGTCTCACATGCTAACGAAACAAACCTCTAGGTTTTACAGGTGCATTCCCTCCATCAAAAGTGTCCTAGTGAGATGGTTTTCCTTTTGTTGGTCCGTAAAATCAATATCAATTGGAATCATAACATTAATTGGAATCATAATCTTAGTATTGGTATTACTATATTAATCATAACTTTATCACTTCCAAACCTTCACCTTAATTATAGACTATTTTACCTTAATTATAAACTCTTTTACCTTAATTATAAATTCATTATAATAATTAGAATTAATAATTAAAATTTTAATTAATATTATATATATAATTATAATTAATATATTATAATGAAGTTAAAGGAGTCCACATGAATTTAATGACATTAATATATTATAATTAGAGTTTTTTAATAATTAGGGTTTTTGTCATTTCTAAACTCATTATAAAAATTATGAATAGTGTTAGGAAATCATCAAAATAATTATTTTTAATGGTTATTAGGATTAGGGTTATTTTTATTATAATTCATTTTATAATAAAAAAAATTAAATTCAATCTAAATAATAATCTCAAACTCAATTCAAATACTAATTACAATACAGAAATAATTTAAATAATAATGGCAACAAAATGACAATAATAAAAAGATAATTTAAATTAAATTTAAATAATAATTAAAAAATAAATTTAAAATAATTGAAAAAATCTTAAATTTAAATTTTAAAAAATATTTATTAATGAAACAATAGGATTAAATATTAGTAAATCATAGGTGTAATGGAATAATAGAAGTAAATCATAAGAATAATGGAATAATAAGAGTAAACCATAATATTATATTATTAATATTATTATTATTATTAAATTATTAAATGATGTCCATAGAACAAGTATAAATCAAGTAGATTTACTATTAATGTCCTTAGAACAAGTGTAACTCAGCATCTACAAAGTTAAATGTGATTTTCTCTAAATGTCTTTAGAACAAGTAAGACTCATAATGACAAAGTTCAAGATGATCTGTTATCAATGTCCTTAGAACATGTATGATTCTAAATTTTATTCTATGTAATACATCACATCAGTTCAAAGTTCATATATTTCTCACAAAGGGAACACTTCATTAATTTTATACTTTTTAAAACTTGTCCAAAACATCATTTTTTTAATGTGTCGAACACAAACCAACCTTGTCATATGATGAACATCACTCAACGTTGAAATTTGACGAACACAATCGAACATTGCAATGTGACGAACATATGAATGTTGCAATGTGATGAATATATTAATGTCACAATGTGATGAACATAGTAACATAACAATCTGAAAAAACAATGCAATGTCACAATGTGATGAACATAGTAACATCACAATCTGAAAAATAGTGCAATGTCGCAATGTGACGAACATATCCATGTTGATGTGACGAAAATAGTTACATCATGATCCAACAAACAATGTAACATTGCAATATGAAAAATAGTGCAATGTGGAAATCTGACAAACATAGCCACGTTGTCATAACGTGATGAGCATATCCCTATCGTCGCAATGTGATGAACATAGTAACGTCACAATCTAGTGAATAGTGTAACATCACAATCTAATGAACATATCCCTTTCATTGCAAAGTGATGAGCATATCCGTGTTTTTGTAGTGTGTCAAACATATCCTCATGCTGCAATGTGACAAAAAATACTAACGTCACAATGTGACAAACATTTCGAAATGTCACATGTGACGAACATAGCCCATTTTCCAGTGTGATGTACACGCATTTTCATAATATGTCGAACACAAACCAACCTTTGCTTGTGATGAACATAACTCAATGTTGCAATTTGATGAATAAAACTGAATGTTGCATTGTGACGAACAAAGTAATGTTGCAATGTGACAAATATAGTAATGTCACAATGTGATGAACATATTAACGTCGCAATCTAACAAACAGTGCAACGTCACAATGTGACGAACATATCCATGTCATCACAATATGATGAACATATCCATGTCGTTTGAATGTGACGAACATAATAACATCACAATCCGGTGAATAATGTAACATCACAATATGACAAATATAGCCACATCGTCACATTGTGACGAGCATATTTGTGTTCTCAAAATGTGTCGAACATATCCTCATGTTGTAATGTGAGACAAATATATCGACGTCACAATGTGACAAAAATTTCTAAACATCACATATCTCAACATTGCAATGAGAAGAACATTTCCCAACATCACTGTGATGAACATAACCCACTATAAGAATGTGACATACCTATTCAATGCCATTATGTCACGAACAAAAACCCTACTTCGTAATGTGATGAAAATAACCTTAAGATGTCATGTGACGAACAAAACCTGATCAACATTTGAATGCAATAGTTCCATAGTAAACCATGGTTAAACATAATCAACATGACCTACCATAATCAGCTCCACATGGTCTATGAAGGTTAGTTAGGGGCACGATCAATCATACTCATCCTCGATTAATCATAGTCAACCATGGTCATGGTCAACAATAATCAACCATGATCAATCATACTCAACTTTGGTCCACGTAAAGCTCAACCATAGTTAACCATAGTCAACCATGGTCAGGGTCAACCATACTAGACCATACTCTTGGTCATGATCAACAATAGTTTACCAAAGTTAAGGTAATCGTCAACCATAGTCATAATTAAGGTCAAATATGGTGAATTTCATCCATAGTCATGGTAAACCATGGTCATGGCCGTCCATGGTAATCTATGGACAACAACTATAAAAAATGGCTAACCATTTTCAGCCATTGTCAACCATAGTCAACCATAGTGAACGCTATGCTCAACCATGGTCAACCATAGCCAACCATAGTAAACCAAAGTCAACTGAGGTCTATCAAAGTTAATCATGGTTGTACTTAGTGTCATGGACAATAACTGTCAACCATGTTCAACCATGTTCAAGGTCAACCAAAATCAACCATGGTCATGGTAATTCACAACCATGGTCAACCATAGTCAACTATAGTAAACCCAATTCTAAGAAGGTCTACTAAATTTAACCATGGTCATGGTCAACCATAATTAAGCATGGTCATGGTAAACTAAAGTTAACGACAATTAATTATGGTCATGGTCAATCAAGGTCAACCATATTTAACCATAATCAACTATAATCCACCAATTTAAACCAAGGTGTAACAAATTTAACCATAGTCATGGTCATTGTCATGGTCAAACATAAGAAACCATGATCATGGTCTACCATAGTCAACCATGGTCATGGTCAACCATAATCACAATCATGGTTAACCATGGAGTCATTGTCTACCATAGTCAACTGTAGTCTATCATAATCAACCATTTTCATGGCCGACGTGGTCATCCATAGTCAACTATTTCATAAACATTTCATTAAATATTATATTGATATTTTTATTTATAAATCTACTAATCTTCATGCATAGTCCTCATCAACTATAGTCAACCATAGTGAAGCTTAAGATCAACCATTGTCATGGTCAAGGTCAACCATCACCAATGTGAGCCATAGTCATGGTCAATGATGTTCATGGCCAACCATTGTCAACTATGGTCAACAACTATTAACCATGGTGAACCACAATCAACCAAGGTCAACCTTAGTGAAGGTCATGATTAATATTCTTTAAAAATACTATATTGTTACTTTATTACTGTATTATTACTTTATTACTTTATTAATGTATTAATATTTTAATGTATATTCATGTAGAAAATGTATTATTAAGGTATTTTTACTTTATTAATGTATTATTAATACCTATTACTTTAATGTATTAATGTACTTTTTAGATACTTTATGAATGTTTTATTAATAGAATAATTAATAATACTTTATTAATATATTAATGTTTCAATTAATAATATTTTATCAATGTATTAATTAATTAACTAATACATTAAATGATTATTGTAATAATGTATTTTTAATGTATAAATACTTTAATAATGTATTAGTATTGTCTTAATTTATTAGTGTGTTAATATTTTTTAATGTTTTAATATAATAATACTTTATTAATGTATTATTGTAATGTATTACTACTTAGCCCCGGATGGGGTGTTAATGGAATCCCCGTGGCGGCTGCTGGAAACGAGCTCAACACACCGCAGCACGGAGCCACGTGACGGGCCCGTGCTGCAGTACCATGCTATCCCGGAAGCGTAATGGCATTTATATGCCGCATTACTGTCGAAGCAAGGGGCATTAACGCCACCCCCTGCTCCCACGCACCTTGTATAATGGCTCGGCCCTTTCGTTTTGGCATTTCAATCTGCAAGTGCTCGGATGGGCTCCCCCCTTCGCGACGCACCTTGCATCAGGCTTGCACAGCGGCTATCCTCTTCCTCGTTTATTCGCTTCATTGGTCCGACCCCGTCCCACCCCGCTCACCTGTAAACATGAGAGAAAGGTTAAGAGGGAAGTCGAAGCGGGGCTCACCCTGGAAGCCCCGCAGACCCCGAGCCTCGCCCCTGGTCTCCCCCGCGACTGGTTCCTCCTCCCTCCCTCAAAGATTCTCCTCCGATGCCACCCCGCCACCTCTGCAATCTCTACACTTTTGATCTACGCTAACACTGCAACCTTCGCAGCCTACGCTCCTTCATTCTATGGCTACCATCCAGCGAGGAGCGACCCCGACTCCGCGCTCTCCCCTGGACCCTCGCCTGCATTTCATGGCGACCATGTCTTTCCCCAGATCCTCGAGCACTTGGAGGAGTGCACCAGCGGCTTTTGGGGATTTCAAGCGAGCGCGTATCCACCCTACCAGCCACCTCGACAGTGAGAATTTCAAAGAGCGACTGGGCATTCTTTATGATTTGGTCTTTGAGCTAAGAAGAGAGATAGTGAACCTCAAATTTCGCCTACACGTCACCGAAGACAATGTCGCCACCTTTCTTCACATCCTATCCACCATGCAGACGGAGCTCTCCTCGGACCCAGCTGCCTCTCCTCCGGGAGAGGTCCCTGACATTGCAATGGATAACGCTCGGCGACAAGCAGAGGAAAAGCAGAAGGACGCGGAGCGCACCAGACCAATGGAGGCCGAGGAGCAAGTGGAGCGACATGAACGACGCAGGGATGACCAGCCGACCAACTTTGAGACGGAACCGTGGATAGAGGACCTCCGCGCCACATGGATAGGATTTTAGACAGGTGTTTAGATTTATTTTTGCTGAATATCAGTAGGGTCTTTTGTTTATTCTCTGAACATGCAACTTTCTCAGACTTATGATTTGGGAGGCTGGCTGGACTGGTTTCCCCTCTGTTGGGGCAGTCCAGCAATTTCAGCCAGTGTCTCATTGTATTTTGGCAACTCTTTTCAGCTCTAGCAGGCACTAAATATAATATACCTACTTCTTACTTACAAAAAAAAATGTATTACTACTTAGTAATGTATTAATTAATAATGTAAATTAATACTTTAATTTATACATTACATTAATACATTAATTTATCATTACATAATTAATGTATTAATAGTTCAATATGTTATATTATACATCAATTTATTAGTATTTTAATTAGTATATTAGGGTAATGTAATAATGTGTTACTAAATACATTAAGGTCAATATATTACTACTTTATTAATGTATTAATTAATTAATATATTACATTATTAATGTATCAATCAAAGCATTGCATTATAGACTAATATGAATTAATACTTTAATATATATATATATATATATATATATATATATATATATATATATATATAAATGATATTACCTTGCAAAAGAAAAAATCTTACTTGTCTAGATATACATGTGAGCAAGTCACTTGTTCTACCATTAAGGTAGAAACCAAAACGCAAAGGAGTGACATATGTCCATAGTTACATGACTTTGAAAAAACAAGACTACAACTATCAAAATACAACCTCAGGACTTGCCACCTGTTCTGCCACTCGCGTGGAAACCAAAATAGGCGGTGGACTAGGTGTCCCGACCTAAACCATAGACAATCGAACCTGAGCCCAAAAATGAACCAGAGACTGAACCAGAGACAGACATAGGAAAAATTGCAGAAACTTTTGGCCATTAACCAAAAGAAAAAAACCTAAAAGAAGTTATGCATGCGGCGAGCCATGGCCATCGTGACAGAGTCTGAAGATAAAGGGTGGACAACATGTTGGGCAGCGACTCTTCTCATGCTCTCTTGACAGGGAAGCATAGAGGGAATCCAGGAATTTGCCAGAGAGACTCTGGCGATGTTTTTGCTCACTCACGTCCCTTACCATTTAAAATATTAGAATCAAGTGGTCTTCCATTAGTTGGTGGGTGTCAGGAGCTGAGTGATAGTTCACTTGAGCCTGTATCTCCTCCAAGGTGGCAGCAAAGGAGTCGAAAGCAGCATCCAGATCCCTCACGAGGTCTTCTTCCATGGAGGTGGTTGAATTGCGGGTCGAGTGGCCCTCTAGAGATAAGGCCTCTTCTTCCACTAAGCCACCCATAGAAACTGACTCATGTAGTGGACTTGTGATGCAGGTAGCAGGATGGCATTGCAGGGTGGTCAAGGGACGGAGAGGAAGGAATACCGCCTAGTTGCACGAAAATTCTTCCTCCATCAGGAAGCAACCTTGGAGATTCTCGATGTTAGGAGGTCGTGTCTCCAGCTGCGCCTGTTCATATCAATTGAACCCCGAGAGGCCTGAAGGGACCTCATCTGAAACTAGAGCAAGAGAGGTAAGTTCTTGGGAATGGTGAGGCGAGAGCTCTTAAGGGGGCTATGCAAGCCAATGTTTCCCCGAAGAGCGTAAATGGTCTCTACCTAGCATATGTGCTTGAGAGGAAGTCCCCAATAAGTTTTTTCATTCAAATCTACTGTAATAGGTTGGACCTCGACGAGGCTTGCTCCTTTCTCTTGGCATGGTTGTGCAAGATACCACGCGAGTTTAGAAACCGTAAGAGCAAGCTATGTCTTGGGGCAAGATCAACATAAGAATGTCGGACTCCAGGCGTAGACACCCCATATAATGATTCCAACACAATGAAAAGACCAAGAGGACACCGACATTAATGTCTCTGGTAGCCATTAGTGCAAGAGTGATGTAGATCTCAAGGATTACATACTGAAGTCGAGGAGCTAAGCCCAGACTTGCATTAAATCCTGACGCATTAAGGCTTGGCTTTCAAGCATGAGAGCCATCGTGACTGGACAAGGAGGGAGGGTGGCCATGAGAGGATTTAATTGCCCTCGTTATTACCCCGTCCAACTACGCATGCGGCCCATGTGGCCCATGTGTCACCCCATCTAGGGTATTTTTATATATTGCATTATTGCATTAATGTAATACATTACATTAATAGACCATTAATTTATATACATTAATATATTAACTTATTACATTAATACATTATTATTATAGATTACATTAATGCAATATTTAATTAATTAATGTATTATTGTTATACATTATTAATGTATTACTACTTAGTAATGTATTAATTAATAATGTAAATTAATACTTTAATTTATACATTAATTTATCATTAGATTATTAATGTATTAATTAATTAATACATTACATTATTAATTTATCAATCAAAACATTACATTATACACTAATGTGAATATATTACATTTATACATTATTTTTATATATTACATTAATGTATACAATACATTAATAGACCATTAATTTATATATATTAATATATTAGCTTATCACATTAATAAATTATTATTATATATTACATTAATTTAATATTTAATTAATACATTAATTGTGTATTAATTCATTAACATTTCCAAACTAATGATAGATCTACCTATATAAACCACTTTTAAAAAGTATCTGTTGTTATTTAATTAAAACTTTAGAATTTTTTTAAATCTATTATGCCAAATGGGTGCAACAATTTTCTCGTAGCTTAACATCGTGTGGATTGCTATACTACTTGCTTTGGCAGTACTAATAAGTAACTAACAACAAATCTCTTTTGAGTTTTCTCATACAAAATTCTAATTAAAGTTATATACTAGTTAAGTGTTTTTAGGTTTTATCCCTACTTCTCCATCATCTTCTAGAATAACTTATGCTCATTTTTAAGAAAAGGTAAGTTAGAATCTTTTCTAGAATTTTTTTTCTCATAAAATTGATATACAAATATTATTATTTCTTACTCTTCTATATCATATGGTCAATAGCTTCATGAATACAATTGCTTCCAATTTTTTTAGGATGTTCCATTAAGCTTTCAATTAGATCTTATTGTTTTTCCTAAGATTTTTTTTTTTAATACAAAGAATATTGTTAAATTCACTCATATGATGTATTATCTCCTTAATTTGTAGTTAGTAATAACTGTTTGAGCGAATTTGTACTTTTCAACATATCATCCGTTATGATTCATTTAATTAAATTTTTTCTTTCTATCTTGAAGACATTCTCCATTTACTTAGAACCATTTTTTTTTTAATAAAAGTCCCCTTTTATCTTGAAATAGTTAAAAAAAATAACCCTATTTCTTTTTTGTTCAAATGGTTAACCATGTTTGTTGAAAGTATATGAAAATAATATAGGAATGTTAAAGGAAATAAGGAAACCATTAAAACAAGTGTTGTATGGCAGTGTAGTCCTCCTTGCCAGGTTGGAATGGGAATAAATGCGACCTAGTACAGACACGTGGGTAGGAAGTTGAAGATCATTCCCGAAGTAGTTTTCTTTACATATGTTTTACATACGTTCGTGGACAAAAACAACAAAAAATAGTAGTAACATCTGTTACATAGGTTTGTGGACAAAAACACAAAAAAAATAGCATTCCCGAATTAGTTTTCTTTAAAACAAGGGCTCCTCGACAGAAAATAAATTGAAATTTATCAAATTATAGGTTCCTGGACAGCGTAAATTATACATACCAAATATGTAATTTTATAAAGTAGATATTTACTTTTATACATCCGAAATATGTACTTTTATAAAGTATGGGGATGAGATTTTATAGAGCATGCATGGAGCCCTCATTCAATACTTAGTCATTTTTTGGATCGCGGGTTCTCGGCCTGGCGGGGTGAAAATTGGGCCTCTGTTGTTCTGTGGCCTACAAAGAGCACCCAGAGTTCCGCGGTATACAAATTGAAAAGCGGATTTGTGGACTATTTGAATTTTAAGGTAAAGATGCAAGAAATGACATACTCTCTATATATGTGAGTAGAAAAAAGTAGTGAACACAATTTTTTGACATTTATATAAAAAAATAATAAAACGTGTTACATATTCCTAGAAATTTAAAGAAACACACACACACACAGAAACACACACACACACACACACACACACATATATATATATATATATATATATGTGTGTGTGTATGTCAAATATGATATCTCAAATTTCAGTGACTCATTATCTCATATTTAATTTTGAAAATGACCAAGCAGGAAAAAATATGCATAAAAAAAAAAAGAATTGAAATAAAATAAACAGAATGTCTTCAGATTCAGCATAGCTGAAAATAAAAATGTAGGAACACATAAATATATAAGGAGACAAATGAATAGTTTTATTTGGAATATATGAAAAAAAGAATAGTTTGTTACATATTAATTTTCTTTAAAACAAGGGCTCCTCGAAACAGAAGAAACTGAAATTTATCAAATTATAGGTTCCTGGACACCATAAATTTAGCATACAATAGAATAGTAAGAACTTCCTGCAAGAAAGGCTCACCTTAAATTTAGCATACCCTAGAATAGTAACAACGTGGTGCAAAAACATTTAAAAGGTTCTTGGACACACAAAGTTTAACATACAATAGAATAGTAATAATGTATGTTACATAGGTTCGCGGAAAAATGTGTTTGTCATATAGACTGGGATTGGGGCTCCCGCGGACCATAAAAATAAATAGGTACAAGAATTAGGAATGTCAACAGAACAAGTACGCGACAGTAGAGAGGAAGACCTGAAAACAAGAAATTGGAAGTTATGAGTCTTTGGTTACAGTTTTCTATTTAAAGAGGTAATAACTGGATTGATAACTTAAAGTAGATTGATAAAGAAAGGAAGATGCCAGTATAGACTTACTATGAAGCCGATGCATTTTTGTTGATGTGGTCGATGGTCAGTGGAGTCCTGTCGACCGGTTGTTGCCCTTCCTAGACGAGGTTGTCCATTCTCTGTTGGAACCATTCTTCGATGTAGCTTCTCATGGGAGCCATGTTGATTTCATCTCGGATTTCTATGTCGTAAAGGTCATTTTCTAATTTCCTTAGATCCATTGAAATATTATGTAGACTTTGTTCAATTTCTTCATTGTGTGCTGCGTAGTCTAGTACCTAGTACCCAGCGCTCGAGCTCATCTAGATGGTGTTGAACTCTGCTGTAAAAAATTTCGAAAGAAAACCCCTTTAAAATATCAATTTGTTCATGGAAGCTTTCTTTGGTTATTGACAAGGATTTGAGAATTAAGTTTGGGTCTTGAACCTCATTGGTACTTCCGACTAAGTCTATTTGGATCATGCTTGTGAATAAAACTTCCTTTTCTGATATGGCTTGTTTACATGATTCGACAATGAGCTCCAGGTTGTCAACTTTCTTTTTCGAGGATGCTTTTACTTTTTTGGTCCGTTTTGGGGAGGGGAGTTTCTCTTGTCTTCTTTTCAGCTCCGATGTATTGAAAACATAGTTGTCAAAATGGGTCAACACCTCTTCATAGAAACGTTGATCATTTTTTAAACTCGCCTCCAAATGTTTGAGCAAATCATTTACCTTCTTTCTGAAGGAAACTAAATTTTATGATGTTTCCGAGGGTTCAGCAACTAGCTGCATTCTTTTGTTGATGTTATTGTCTACAAGGGCTCTAGAGAATGCAAGGAGGGTATAGGATACTTTCATGTTGGCTACAGTGGTAGTAGACATGGTTTTTTCTAAAGGAATGGCAAATTCTGGGGTTGCAATGAAAGCTCGCTCAAATTCGTTAAGGCGTTCTTTCACTCTGGTATTTTCGCTTCAATTCTTCCAATTGAATCATTAAGAGAATCACGGGTTACTTGGTGAAATAGGGAGATTTTGGATGGTCACATTTCCCTAAAGTTAATCTTTGTGCAATATTTCCCTTTCCTATTTGTTACATGTCTCTTTTCAATGACCATAATTTTAGATTGGTTGTAAAAAAAAAACGCTCTGGAATACGAAGAATTCATCTTCATAAAAAAATTTGGTCTCATCTATTTCCATTGCGGACGACCAAAATTTGTGCATGTTCTCAGTTTCAATTTCAAATTGCACATGTTCACTTTCAATTTCGGGTTCGTCGGCTTGCCCTGCATTTTTTTTTATCTTCTTTGTCAGTGGAATTTTGTGAGAACTATCAATTTTCATGTGAGGAGGGTTCTTATCTCCTCCTCCGTTTGAAGATTTATAGGTTTTTTTCTTACTGGGGTGGGTCGTTGAAGCGATGCTCCATGATGTCGTTCTCTTGGGAGTCCTAGCGGGGGACTGGGCATGCTTCTCACTGGATACTTTTCCTTGTTGTCTATACAATTCAGTTGCGCTTTGCAATGTGTGTGCATCACAATCGTCAGAAGAAGGATTGTTGTCATCACTGTCCCTGTCTTGGGTGAGGTGTCTATGGATAAAAGAGTTGTTAAAGCCAAATTCCCGTAAATGTTCTCGAAAAATCCCATCAGGTTCGAACCCTTTTAGCCTTTCAACATACGTTAGGTTCAATTTCTTGAAATGGCTGGCAAATTCGTCAATCTTGTTGAAGTTTCTGGAGATGCAGTCTCCGACTTTCCAGGGCAGAGGTATGAACTATTTGTTTTCTTGTCATGGAAAAAATGCAACGAGTGGTTGTATTGCCTTGTTATTTCTGCAACAAACATCTTGTCCGTGATGTGACATGGAAGGAAAGCAGTATTTTCCTTGGAGCCAAAGACCATGAGTACACTGTGATTTTCCTTTTGTTCAAGTGTGCCCTTCCTATTCAAAAACTTGCTTGTCTAGACAGAAATCCACGGAGCATCCTTCCCTAACAATAAATCTTTAAAAACTGAGACAAAGCCATTAAAAAATTCATAAAACAATGGGAGGCCCCGTGCCTCCATAGGGCCTGGTACCAGAATGTTACTGGATCGAATCCACAGTTTATTTTATTGGAAAGAGAAAGTTTTGGAAATGGACAACAATGCACTATTGCAAAAATCAAGTATGATGACATATAAAATTTATTTGATTCTTTGAATCGTGACAACTAGGAACAGATCTCAATCGAAATTAGCTTCCCCCAATTGAAAATGAATTTTTCCTTGACCGTGAAGTACAAAATATAAATAATTATATGGCAAATGCTTGCCATGAATACATGTCCCATTATTCTTGTAAACAACCAAGCATTTTTCCGGAATGGATTTCTAAAGGAACTTACCTGCAACTTTGTGATATCTTCAGGAACTGTTGTCGGGTCTTCGAGGAAATCGGCTAAGATGTCCAACCCATTGTCATGTTTTTCTAGGAACTGCTTGCAATATTTTCCTCTAAACATCAATGTTGGCTATGACAATTTTAACATCTTGTGGAAGACCTTAGGTGACAAAGAAACAGGAGAATGGTCATTCAGTGGAATAATTCTTTAGCTTGGAATATATTTTTCGGTGCACCAAGAGACCACCTCCTTACAATCAAAAACCTCAGGGACACAGCTTTCAAGAGTGATTCTAGAGCTCCAAATCACTTCCTTCTGGGCAGAATGGGATGAATAGTAAAAGTATGCCATGGACCACTAGAAGTTTTGGTCCTCATGTCTGAAGATATTTACTGTATCTCCACAAAACGAATGTCGACCTACTGCCATAAGTCTACAAGAACGAACTTGTTTCCTCCAGACAATGAATGAAATGAAAATTTGGAAGGAATAATATAACCCTACGCAAATCTTGGTGCAATGCGTGTGAATGGGATATCTCCTCGAGACTTTAGTTCAATAATGAAAATTTGGACGGGTGTTGCATGATGCGTTCTTAACATTAAGCACTAGTAATTGCATACATAGAAATGTGAACATGGTGGATATGGCAATGAGCGATTAAGCATTCTAGATTTCTTGAACGGGCCAACACGACGACGCATGTTTGAGATGAACAATCGGAAGGGACAAAATAACTATCCGTAGATATTGGTTTAATACGTAATAATGGGAGATCTCCTCAAGAATTTCGCTCATTAATGACAATGTTGACGGTTCCTGCATGATGAGTCGTTACCATGAAAGGTTTCTAATTGCATACTAAGAAAGTATGGAGGTTGCTGGAATGGAAAAAAACAGCTTCAAAATAGGGCTAGAAGGTACAATCGTTGCAGGTGAGGGTGTGAGGGTCAAATTGCATGTCTCAGAATTTTTTGAGTGCAATACGCGTAACACCGAAGAGGGTATGTTAGGACATCCCATAGGGAAATTTGTATATCATTAATAAGAGCATAACTAATGTATATGAGGAAGGACAGGAAGTTTGTGGAAATGTAAGGCAACGATAGATAGTTTGAAACATTTGTGATGGAAAGGAACAGCGGTCGATCGGATTCGTCATGTGAGGATATAGATGGATATGAAGATATGTTAGCTCGCGAACTCTAGAACCACGATCATAGAAAAGGGAGTAAGTATATAAAAATAAAGCGATAATACATGGGAAGAAGAAAAGGGAAAAAGGACTAAGGAGTCCACGGTGGAATTGTAAATCACAGAAATTTTGAATGCAATATGTATATCATTAAAGAAGAAGCAGCAAAGTATGAATGCGGAACCCTGAAACAATGACTAAGAATTGGAGATTTCATGAACCCATCAACACGAGGATCCAAAATAGACTGGCAAGGTCTACCCAGAAGAGGTGAGGCCCCGACGGTCAAATTGTATTGTTCGAAACATTTGAATGCATAATCTGTAACATGGAAGAGGGAACGATGTCGGAACCCGGTAGTCAATTTGTATATTGTTGAGGGGAGGATGCAACCTATTTCATATCAGTGTATGCAGTTTTCACTAGAAAGAGTCACTAGTAAGAGCATAACCAATGTATATTAGGAAGGACAAGAAGTTAGTGGGGATGGAAGGTAGCGATAGATACTTTGAAACATTTGTGAACCGTGGTAGCATGAAGCTTGCTATTTCCTGGAATCTGCGGTGGAATTTTAGAGCACGGATGTTTTGAGTGCAAGATGTGCATCACGGAACAAGAAGCAACAGAGTTCGAAACTGCCTAAAATTGGCTAAGTATGGAAAGCAACAACGGTCAATCGGATTTTCCATGTGACTATATAGATGGAGATAAAGATATGTCAGTCCACCAACCCTGGAACCTGCAATCATAGAAAGGAAACTAAGTATATAACCAGAAAGCCATAATACATGGGAAGAAGAAAAGGGAAAAAGGACTAAGGAGTCTGCGGTGGAATTGTAGATCATGGAAATTTTGAGTACATGATGTGAACCAGGTTGTCAATTTGTATATTGTGGAGGGCCAGATGCCAACTATTTCGTACGATTGTCTTCATTTGTCACTAGTAAGAGCACAACCAATGTATATTAGGAACAACAGAAAGTTAGTGGGGATGGAACAGAGCGAAAGATAGTTTGAAACATTTGTGAACCATGGTAGAATGAATCTTGCGAGTTTGAGGAATCCATGGTGGAATTGTAGATGACGGGAGTTTTGAGTTTAAGATGTATATCATGGAACAAGAAGAAACAGAGTTCGAAAGTGCCAACCCGGCAAGCGCGACCATAAAATTGCCTAAGTATGGAAAGGAACAACGGTGGATCAGATTCGTCATGTGAGGATATAAATGGAAATGAAGGTATTGTCAGCCTGACAATGTTGGAACCCATGATCATAGAAAGGAGACAAAGTATATAACCAAAAGGAGATAACACACGGGAAGAAGAAAAGGAAAAAAAGGCTAAGTGCACGGTGGAATTGTAGAGAGAGGAAATTTCGAGTGCAAGATGTATATTACAGAACAAGAACCAGCAGAGTTCGAAAGCGACAACCCGAAATAGTTCCCAAGAATTAGACATTTCGTGAAGCTCGCAACAAAAGGATCCAAAACAGTCTGACAAGGTCTCTCCAGAAGATGCGAGGCCCCAACGTTCAAATTGTATCGCTCGGAACATTTCAATGCATAGTGTGTAACATGGAAGAGTGGACAATGTCAGAATCCGGTAGTCACTTTGTATATTGCGGAGGATCTGATGTGAATTGTTTCGTACCAGTGTGTCCAGGTGTCACTCGTAAGAGATAATTTAGTATTGAAACCAATGTTTTTAGATACTGTGAGATAGTTGATAGGGATTACCATCCGTAAACAATGGAAAATTGTGTAAACAGTGGTCGATTGGATTCTTCATGTGAGGATATAGATGGAAATGAAGATATGTCATCCCGACAACACTGGAACCCACGATCATAGAAGGGTGACAAATTATATAACCAGAAGGCGATAACACACGAGAAGAAGAAAAGGGAAAAAGGGATGAGTGTGCTATGGAATTGTAGAGAGCAGAAATTTCGAGTGCAAGATGTATATTATGGAACAAGAACCAACAGAGTTCGAAAGAGGAAACCCGAAACAGTTTCCAAGAATTGGACATTTCGTGAACCCGACAATAGGAGGATCCAAAACAGGCTCACAAGGTCTCTCAAGAAGACGCGAGGCCCCGACGTTCAAATTGTATCGCTCAGAACATTTGAATGCAAAATCTGTAACACGGAAGGGAAGACGATGTCGAAATCCGGTAGTCAATTGGTATATTGCGGAGGATGTGATACCAATTGTTTCTTACCAGTATGTCCAGTTGTCATTAGTAAGAGATAATTTAGTATTGGAAATAATGTTTTTAGATACTGTTAGATAGTTGATAGGGATTACCATCCGTAAACAATGGAAATCTAGACCCCGTCAACCTTGGAGTCCATCTGTGAATTTGTATATCGCAGAACTGCGAGTGCTATTTGGAGGACACGAAACAATAGAAGTGCAATGTTGAGCCAGCCATCCCACAGGTCCGCTTGTCAATTTGTATATCGTAGAATTTTGGGTGCTATTTGTAGGGCACAGAATAATGGAGGCCCAAATTTGAGCTTGCCCACCTAAGAACCCGCGATCCAAAATGTGGCTACATATAGAATGCAGAATCTGTACATGCTCTATAAAATCTCATGTCCATATTTTATAGTCACATAATACATGGGAATAAAAAAAGGGAAAAAGGAAGAAGGAGTCTGTGGTGGAATTGTAGATCACAAAAATTTTGAGTGGAAAATGTCTCTCATGGAACAAGAAGCAACATAGTTCGAAAGCGTCGACCCGATAACCATGGGCATAAAATTGACTAGATGTGAAAAGGAACAAAGGTCGGTCGGATTTGTCATGTGAGGATATACATGGAGATAAAGATATGTCAACACGCCAACTTTGGAAACCGCGATCATAGAAAGACGAATAAGTATATAACTCGAAAGGGATAACACACAGGAAGAAGACAAGGTCTCTCCAGAAGACACATGTCCCCGACTTTCAAATTTTATCGCTCAGAACATTTCAAAGCATAATCTGTGACATGGAAGAGCAGACGATGTCAGAATCCGGTAGTCAAATTGTATATTGTGGAGGGTGTGATGCCAATTATTTCGTACTAGTGTGTCCAGTTGTCACTAGTAAGAGATAATTTAGTATTGAGAATAATGTTTCTAGATATTTTTAGATAATTGATAGGGATTGCCATCCATAAACAATGGCAATCTTGACCCCACCAACCCTCAAGTCCCTCTGTCAATTTCTATATCGTGGAACTGCGACCGTTGTTTGGAGGACACATAACAATAGAAGTGAAATGTTGAGTCAGGCAACCCGCAAGTCCGCTTTTCAATTTGTATATCGTGGAATTCTAGGTGCTATTTGTAGGGAACGGAACAATGGAGGCCCAATTTTGAGCCCGCCCGCCCGAGAACCCGCAATCCAAAAAGTGGCTATGTATGGAATGCGAAAGTCAGACAAGCTCTATAAAATCTCATGTCCGTACTTTATAGTCTCATAATACATGGGAAGAAAAAAATGGAAAAAGGATGGAGAAGTCTGTGGTGGAATTGTAGAGCACGGACATTTTTAGTGGAAAATGTATCTCATGGAGAAAGAAGAAGCATAGTTTGAAAGCGCCAACCTGACAATCGTGGGCATAAAATTGACTAAATATGAAAAGGAACAGTGGTTGGTCAGATTCGTCATGCGAGGATATAGATGGAGATAAAGATATGTCAACACGCCAATGTTGGAATTGACCATCATAGAAAGGAGACTAAGTATATAACTAGAAAGGGATAATACACGGGATGAAGACAAGGTCTCTCCAGAAGACGCGTATCAATGTTTTCGAATCCCTGGTGGGTTCTCACTAGTAAAAGCATAAAGTACGGATCACTAAACTTCTTTGGATGCAACATGTAATTGGCTAAGAATTGGCCAAGAGAAAGGTTTGATAATTGGCTAAGAATTGGCCAAGATAATTGGCTAAGAATTGGCTAAGAGAAAGGTTTGATATCTATTTCAATAGTATTCATACTAATATGTATTAATGGAAAAAATTTTGATATTTATTTGAATCGTATTCATACTAATATATATTAATGGATTGTTTTTGTTTCAAATGCAAATGATTTCCCAATTTCCAGTATGCTCTTCGGTTCGCAAATTTCGTTGAAACCACGAACATTTTGACTGCAAGATGTATATAATGCAACAAGAAACATGAATTTGAATTGTGGTTTCAACGAGGTAAATTCCTTATCATCTATTCATCTCGTATTCCTTGCAACGACATGGGAAAACGTCGACTCTCCATAAACATTAATATCTAAATTAAATTAAATTTAATCAAAATTTGGTGTGATTTAACTAAGCAAGGCAGCTTCAACCATTCCTTTATTAATGCCAAGCTTTTCCAACCCCTGGTGAGTTATGACTAGTTAAAGCATAAATTGCAGATCATGGAAGCTCTTTGCCTGCAAGATGTATATGATGAAACAGGGAACATAGTTTTTTCATTACCACAAACCCGGGACCTAGCGGGCAGATAATTGCCTAACTTTTGCCCAAGAGGAAGTTTTTATATTTACTCCAATAGTACTCATATTATTATATATGCATGGATATTATCAAATAGAAGAAGCTGCAATATATGCAAGATATTGAACAGGAACATTGCGTCAATACTTGAGTTTCCTTGTTGTAAGTCATTAATTCATTCTATTTACGGTACCCAAATAATGAAAGCAGGACGAGTCCTCCAATTTCTTTATTTAAGTATAGGGCCGCCGCCACATAAGTATGGCCTATGAAAAAAATAAACTTCAATGTAAAGTGCAAGCAACAAACATAGTAGACTTTATTTAAATTGAAGAACTAGGCAACAGAAAGAAAGGCTTGTCGTCCATGTTTAACGATACAGAGGGAAAAAAGGCACAAAATAAAATGAAAAGTAATACCAGAGATTGGAAAACACTATCAAAAAAATAAACCACAATTATTCTATATTAAAATAATATGGGTTACAAAATACAAGTAAGATTATTTCCCACAATGATTGTGATTTGGCCTGTCGCCGACCCAAAACAAATATGTACATTGATGAAGCTTGTTCACGGTTTTCTTAACGATCAAATTATTTATTCGCAATAAATGAGTTGAATATCAATTGTGGGTCTTCGACTTAATTGGTACTACGAACTAGATCTATCCCATTTTTTTGAATACCTTGTCTCTTCCAGATATGGTCTGCCTGCAACCGCTAGTTATTCGACATTCCATTATTTTCCAACTATTAGTTTCCCTTTGTCGTCGAAAACTAAGGGTTTAAGGTGCTTTCCTTGCAATGTTCCTGACCATTGACATCCAAGACAACTCGTAAATGCGATTCAGGCCAAATTAAAAGTTGAGGGAGTCGTTTTATGTGACATTAGCTACGGGACATGAAAAAAATTCAAGAATGTTTTTACTGCTATTCTCCCTGTATTTGATCATCTGTTTGGTTGAAAATCATGCCTGAAGATTTGTATGTTGAACTAATTTTATTTATTACAGTAAAGTGGAAGGAACGTCCAAGCCATCTACAAAATGTTATTTTGTTGAGGCACATGAATTCTTTGGGCAGCAGAGGTCTGGAAAGTGTATCAAATGGTGCAGATCACATCAAAATATATCTTTCGTCATAGCGGTGAAAGATATGGCAGCCAACAGAAAGGTCTAGAATGTTCGAAGGCGATGTCAAATCTGTGGAGACTACAACTACATCCTGATGAAACCAGACAAAATTTGACAAAGAACATGGTTGTCTCTCAAGTCGGCTACCAGACCTAGAAGTAGCTCAACAAACTTTGAAATAGAAACTTTTGTAGTGATAATATGTCATTTTATCCACCCATACAGTTTTTTCTACCCGCCTCTGGTTACATCCACAAATGAAGCCATATTTCGCATCATTTACAAACATCAGAGACCATTTTTGCAACCCACGGTAACTGCGACACCCCCGATGAAGATAAATTCTTCTCGGATCTGCAGAAATCAATACACTTGCCAAATATGTGTTGTTCGAAGAAACTATATACTTCAACGAAGACGTATTTTGCACATGACCTAAAAATACATTACAACTCCCAGCAAAAAACAAAGAAGTTCAACAAACAAATCTCAAGGCAGGCTTTTCAACCAACTAAAGCATCCAATACAGGGAGAACACCTACTAGAAGATACTTGTTATTCATGTCACAAAAAACCAGTATTTCTTCTTTCATTTGGGCCTCAATCGCATCTCTAACTTGTCTTACATGTCCATGACCAGGAACACTAGAACGAAGGCACCGTAAAGCGCAACTCTTTGATAATAGAGAGAAGTGAAAATAAGTATTTAAAAGAAACATTGGACGATATTCCGTGGATTTTGTTTTAATTCATTTTAATGACATATGTTCTCGATATTTTCGCTTATTAATGCCAATCTTTTCGAATATGTACCCTAAATAGTAACTAATAACACGTATCAATATTTCCATATTTGAGCAGATTCTCAAATGTGACATCTAATATATGCACAATATTAAAGAGGGACATGACGTCAAGGCCTCTGTTGGTGACATGTTCATGGACTATGCCGAAGCCTTTAAGAAAACTAAAAGAGGAATTTTTTTTGTTTGGCAAATTAAAAATGCAGGCTAAAGAAATTACTAGATCCCATAATATTCGCGTGTCTATTCATTTTAATGGGAGATGTCCTCAAGATTTCCTCTTATTAAAGCCAGTATTTTTGAACCTCTCTCGTTGGTTATCACTTCTCAAAGCATAATTAATGTCTATTGGGAATGGAAGAAGGTAGTTGTGATGGAGGGGAGCGACAGATGCTTTTAAATTTTCTGAACTCGGAAAGGCGTCAACCCACCAAACTTTGAAAACTGGACTAAGTATGGAAAGGTAGGTACGCTAGACAAACTCATCGTAGACAGAGGCACAGTTGAGATTTTGAGGAGTGCGGGGTCAAATTGTAGAGCACAAAATTTCTAGGTGCAAGATGTACACACCGAAAATAAGCTTCCATAGTTCGATAGCACCTATCCGTGAAGCCGCATCCACAAAACTGGCTATGTATGCAACCGAATGGCAGCCGGCTAGAACGGCCACAGAAACGCGAGAAACTATAGAACCATAAACACAGTTTACAAGAGGGAAAAAAAGGGAAAGAACAAATATATCGCTCTCATAGAAAAAATACTCTCATAACTATGAAACCATAGTAAAACATAAACCATGGAAAAAAAATCACCAGGAATGAAATATAATTTGAGGCCGACAAACTCTGGTTCAATGCATAAGAGGTGCAATTTACATCGACTGCAAATTTGTTTCTATGTTATTTTATCTCAATAGTATTGTATGAAGAGTCCACTGCAAAAGAATGTAAGAACAGATCCAACCGCGGATGCAACATCCCAACATTACAAACCCTAGGAAAACAAGAACAAGAAGCAAATAACAACCCAGAAAAGAAGCACCAAAAGGCCCAACCGTAGCCGCACGAGCCGAACCCTACAAACTCAAACCAAAAAACAATAAGCAGCACACAATGAACAAAGAAGAAAGCAAC
This sequence comes from Picea engelmannii, assembly GCA_009831015.1. NCBI lineage: Eukaryota > Viridiplantae > Streptophyta > Pinopsida > Pinales > Pinaceae > Picea > Picea engelmannii. Next base: position 244,929 of record ML780357.1, read on the forward strand.
AACGAGCCCACCATGAATGAAACAGTTCCAATCGCGGTTGCAGAACCCCAAATGTGCAAACTGCAACAACACCAATAGACAAACAATAACAACAACAACAGCCAAATAAGAAATCAGTGGAGATGAAAAAACACAAGCATCAACCACTGAACCAGCAATGCCGCTGAAGCATATAAATAAATAAATAAAGGAAGAAAATGTATTGTAACAAGCCTACTAAGTAAACATTCAATGCTGCCAATCTTGTTAGGTAAAAAGTATGTCAGAAATGCAAAATTGAATCAAACAACAATAAGCACCACACAGCGAACAAAGAAGCAAGCAACGACCAATCCACTAGCAATGACGCAGTTCCAATCGTGGTTGCACAACCCCAAACGTGCAAACTGCAACAACGCCAATAGGCAAACAATAACAACAACAACAACCAAATAAGAAATCAGTGGAGATGCAAAAAAAAAGAAGCATGAACCACTGAATCATCAATGCCGCTGAAGCATATAAATAAAAAAAATGGAAGAAAATGTTTTGGAACGAGCTTGCTAAGTAAACATTCAATGTTGCCAATCCTGTTAGGTAAAAAGTATGTCAGAAATGCTATGTAAACATTTAATTATAATTTATGTAACAATAGTTTCAATAGTGGAGAATGTATTCGAAACCCAAACTTTGGATATGACAGCATATCAAACATTTCCATAAATTTAGCTAGCAGAAAATGCTAAACCAAACATTCGAACTAATGCTAGCATTTATACACCTTCGACCAATGCATAAGAAAATATATGATTCAAAAAGACCATTTACCATCAAATAATTTGGATATGCCAACATATATAACATTGGGAATAGCGAAGCCTACAATAAGACCTCTAATCCCTTGACCAATCAGATCATGACAAATATGATACTTTTTATTATATAAAAATCCATCTTTTCAGTTGTTCCAACAATAGATTATATGGAAATATTTGTGGTCAAAGGAAAACTAATACGAAATCAACAATTTATCCATCTCTATAGTCCCTCTATGCCTAGAGGGACTAATAATGTATTAATTTTATTTGTTATCTTTTAAATGTTTTTAAATTGTTTTTATTTTTATTTTTTATTTTTACAAAAATAAAGCCATACAAACATATTAATATATGATCTCGCATATCTACGTTGCTCTCCAGATCTACTTCCACTACTACTGCCAGAGCTAGGCTGAGAGACTCCGCTTACTCTACTTGATATGGTGCCTACTAGTATTAATATATGATATGCCAAAGAGACATATTAATATATGATCTCGCATGGATAAGTTCTGGCAATGGAAAGTACAACAAACATCTCTACGTTCAACTTTTTTCCATTTGTCACTCTGACGACTACTCTAACTGTTGCCTAGATTTTTCATATTGGAGTCCTGGCCATGAACCCCGGCCATAAATCCATACTCACATCTCTACGTCTTTGCCACAGGTTTGCCAGCGCATATCTACTTGCCATGCTATGGGCATGTTTCCCATGCCATATCTAAGTTTTAAGATACTATACGGGCATACCTAAGTTTGCTTGTGCTAGCCTTGTGAAAGCTAGATGAATATACCTAGATGTCGCATAGAGAAGTTGTTCTAGAACAATATAACAATATATCTAGTCCAATTTCTATATGATGATATTGGCATAGAGAAGTTGGCATTGCCATGAACGAGACCTACTACAAAATCTTGATATATGATATCTACTATATCTAATTGATTAATCTATGATGTTGCTTTCTCTATGTTTACACCTCTACGTTTTCACATATGATATTAGCATATCTATGATATTAGCATATTTATGTCTGCACCTTGATTTGTGGAAGCTGACCTCACCGCAGCCATCTCTACTCTATTTGTTCAATTTAAGATCTCGCCATATCTACCTGTCAATGAAAAAGAAAGTTTCAATGTGTGTGTGTGTCAGTCCAAAAAAAAAGAATAATAGAAATCATGAGATAATTCCACTAGCTTTACCTTTCTTTACAACCTATTACTACTATATGATATTGCACATATACTTTGATTCCTATGATATCACCATAAATATGTGTTACTATTTGATATTGTCATAGAGACGTGTTCATATACGATGTAACATATAGACTTGTACTACTTGCCATGAACAACAAAACAAAGAGAATAGATCTATGAGACGTTTCACCACCTTTCTGAACCTCTATCTTCCTAAGCTCCAGCGAATAAGCTTCTTCTTCTTGTGTCCTTTGCAAAGAAAGAAAAACCTTGCTTGCTAGCTGGGAAAAAACCTAACAACCGGAAGACCTACCTTGCAACCATATTTACTACTCCACACCTTAACCCTATCTCTTTTCTGAGTTCTAGTGAAGAAGCTATAGATAGGTTAGTGTGTCGTGTCCATCCAAAACAAATACAAAAGCATAACTCTAGTCTCTATTCTTTGACAAAAAGAGAAAAGGTTTCAATTGCATGGAAAAGTTCTTGCATAGATATGATATATGTGATGCCGCCATATCTAAAAAAAGATAAGAATAGCTTTAGTTTCTCTAGTTTTCACCTATGATGCCATGGGGAAGTCCTAGCTATGGAAAAAACAACTTCCACCTTAGCGTGAGCAATGAGAACTAGGTTTCTATGGGGTAGGTGTCTAGGTGTCTAAACTCGCATATAGACGTTGAACTTGTCTGTCGTAACAGCAGCCATAGGGTATCTATGGGGTAGGTGTCTAGGTGTCTAAACTCGCATATAGACGTTGAACTTGTCTGTCGTAACAGCCGCCATAGCGTATGTGTGTCATTTAAAATAATTAGAAGAAATCTGGATCTAATTCTTCCACTAGCTCTGATCTGATAAACAGGTTGAAAGTGCATATCTACATTTGCACTTGGACTTGCATAAATATGTTTTCACATATGATATTTCCATAGAGAAGTAGTCAGAGAATCCGCTTGGTTACTATTTATTCTACTTGGGGTGGAACAACTACAACTACTACAAACTATATATATGATATCTCGCCATATCTACACATATTAATATATATGATTTTACAGAGATAAAACCTAGCTAGCTGGGCATAGTTTTCACTTATGATGCCATCTAAAAGTCCCGATGCTGTGGGAAAGTTTCAAATGCATATCTACGTTGTAACTTGGATTTGAATATCTTCTACTTGCTCCCCGGCCAGATCTAACTCCACTAGCAGCTCTACTGTGATAAACAGGTTGAAAGCACATACAGACGTTTACAATGAGAAATAATAACTCTAGTCTTCTCCATTCTATTCTTTTCAATAGGATAAGACCTAGTAAACCTATAATTAGCAGACCTCATTGCAAGCCATATCTACGTCTCATACTTGAACTCGCATACTACTACAACCTCTTACTATAAGAGCTCGCATGGATAAGTTGGTTGAACGCAGAATAGTACCATCTTAGTTAGGGCTAGTGGATGTTGGTGGAGATCCACTACTAAGCCAGGTATCGGCCGATGGCCAGAGCTGGGCTCAGAGACTCTGCTTGGTGACTCTACGGTTGGTCCCTACGTCGTGTTCCTAGACGAGAGAGCCATATCTATGTTGACCTTGTCCAGGTCCAATCCGAGACGTCTATATATTATATGCCCATAGATATGTGTTCATAGTTGCATAGAGACGTTAAATCTCTGGATTGCCATGCATACGTTGAACTTGTCCATGTTCTAGCCTATATAGGATGCTATCGAAAAGAATAAGACCAGGAACTAATACTAGAGCAAGTCCATATCAGACTAAAGCCAGCCACCAGGTGCTGATGCCAGAGTTGTTGGGCTCAGAGAGAATTCTCTTGGTTACTCTGGGGTTTCCTACGTGGTTCATATACGATATGACCATAGACACGTTGACAAGGTCCCTCCTACTAGGGTTAATATATTATATGGACATATCTACCTGGCGATGAACAACAATGCTCTGGACATTGCCATGGCCATGAACCAGAACTACTGCACAATATGTTACTATAAGAGCTCGCATGGAGAATTGTTCATATATTATATAGCTATGGAAAAGTCCTATTGGACCACATAGTGCCATAGAGCACATGTGTCCGTCCATTCCATGATACACGATCTCGCATACAGGTGGTTACAAAGAGAAAGGTTCAAATCACATGGAGAAGTTTTGCCATGAAAAAGAGAAAATAAATAGGCCTGACTTCAAAGAGCTAAAGCGAAGAAGAGGATGTATCCTCTCTTTTTCAAATAGGAGAATAAGACCTAGCTGGGAACCCTGAGATGCACAATCTGATAAAAAAAAGAAATATGTAGATATATATAAAATAAATATGGTCTCCATTCTGTGAAAAAGATCACAGGTTTCAATCCCATGAAGAAGGTTTTAACATAACTTGCATATCTATGTTGAACTTTTCGCATCTCTACATTGAACCCTGCCATTGTTGATAGTTCACAATATCTTTTCTAGTTCTAAATGATATACTATGTCGCATGGAGACATTTACAAAGCCCATTGTCACAATAAATCAATACGTCCATATACAATGTTGCCATATAGATGTTTACCTTGTCCATTCCCAGTGGGTCCATTGACACATTAAACTATGTTGCTACTAGGTGCCTACCTTTCTGCTAGAGCCGTAGAGTAAAGCCCAGCCTTGGCTGGCTAAAGAACCCAGTTCCACCACTCACTTTCGCATTGGGGAAATAGAGCTTGCTTTTCGTCGTACTTTCATCCCAGAGATCGCCATATTTACATGTAACTTTTATTAGTTTTATTACTTTACGTATAACTTTTAATGGTTCTATTACAAGGCTAGTTTGTCCATGGAGAACTTACACTCTTAGACAAAGGCAAGGATCTAGATTTCTACGTAAATCCATAGATATCTAATATCACCATAGAGATGTTTACCTTGTCCCTAGATTTCAATCGATTTTCTCTCAATAACTTTCTTATTTATATTCCTTCTACTGGGAAATGGACTCGCTCTTCTACAAGCAACCCAAAAGTGCAGCCTAGGTTGTTGGCAGTGCCTTTTATCTGCCTTTTATCTATATCTCTACAGAAATACATCTACGGAAGCAGAAGTTAAGTTCACAATAGAAGAGATGAAAGAAGAGCCAACAACCAATGCTACGACAGGTATAAATTGCATGGATACATCCTCCCAACGCTATGGGCAGGTTTCAAGCGCATATCAAAGGTTTTCCCTTGCCATGAACAAAGAGAAAAAATCATTTTATCAATTTATATATGGTGATACTGGATACAAAAAGAATATCCATTATGACCTCATGGAGCAAGCCTAAGGGAGTTCAAAATTAACAAATGAGATATACATGATTACTTATCTCTATTAGATTACTGAATATATTATACAATATATTGACTCATTATATAGAGCTTTATGAGATCTAACTTATTCTAATAATAGCAATAGAGGTTGAGCAAATATCTCAACCACACACCAAACTAGGAGACTTGGTTGGAGAGAATCTTTCTCACAACCAACTATCTAACAACCTCCTTACCTATTCTCTCAGGTCATCTAGCTATAACTACCTCCTCAACAGGTCATTAACCCAATATTACAACAAGTATGAATTACATATTCTAACACACCCCCTTAATGAATACTTGTTGATTGAGTCATTTTTGCTTGTGCTTGGTCATAGTGATTTCTAAGTGTTGTCTGTGGTCCATTCTTTATTATTGGGCTTTAATCCTTCGAACACGCTCACTTGAGCGTTCTTTACTGTGGGCTTCATCCTTGAACTTTCTTTGCTTCCTCTTGCACCTTGTACCTGCATATAATTATTGATGTCCATATAAAACACAATCCATCTACCGGAATACATGGGTCATCTACCTCTGTACCCGCAAGTTCTCTAGGAATTGTTTTAAACTACATGGTTCATCAATGTTAAACTCTCCCTTAAACATAACTTGGTCCCTCGTACTCTAAGACTCACAACTTGGTTTCACACTTTGAGATTCTTCCATCTCACATCCCCACCTTGAATCGAAGTCTCTCACTTCTTCAATTCATTATCAAGTTTAGGCTATGGGTACACATGTCACCCCCGTACGGTTAACTCCACAACTTGATACAACAACCTCTCTGTCTAGCGCTACAACACGTATACCTGTTTATGCCTTACTAACAAGGCTTACAACAAACCTAGGGAAATTAGCTTGCCTATGGCTAAGCATTACAATTTGGACCATAACTTGGGGTGTCGGGTACAACCGATCATGCACCCCCTACAAAAATTCAATCAAGTACATAAAATATCAACAATACTCTCACCAATCATATGCCCAATATTACAAGCCCATTACATATGTCCATTTACATCTCATCATCATTCTTGACCAAGACACACAACCACTTCACACAACTTGAATAACTATCATCACGCATTCAAACAAGAAATATAAGCACAACTCAATCAAACTTTTGTGACTTAATTTGGAGGATGTGTGAGTCTGATGGAATGAGCACGTACACCTCACTTAATTTCACTATAACACCTCCATGTAATGGCGCAAACAACAACAAACTCCTCCAACAATAGCAGCCTCTCTCTTTATGGCTCCTTTACTTAGCAATTGTAGCTCCTCTCCAAAACTCAAAAAATGAGTCCTCTGCAATATCATGGACAATGATTTGTCACACGCCCTTCAACCTCGCCCTCTCCTCAGGCTTCCTCTTCCTTCGTTACTTGTCTCTCACTTCTAGCTCGAAGCATATCTCTATCTTTGGCTACTGTAAACACACATTTTATACGTGTCACTGTTTCCACAGCTACCTGAACAAACCAACACTCGGCTCCATAGGAGCATTCTCCTTCAGGAATATATTATTATTATTTTTTTTAATGAAGATCGACTTTTAATGTACAACCATTATAATTTTCAAATGCACAAATTTAATAACACATTCACCTAATATTTTAGATAGAACCAACTCGATCAATGTTTGAGTATTCTAGAAAGCCATCACCCAACATCAAGAAGTAACTGGTGTCCACTCTGCACAGCTTACTCGGAGTCTGTCAGGCCATGCAGAGACTTGTGCTCGACATATTTGCGCAGGTCAACGATCCCTCTGTCAGTGACTCATGCGATTTAACACCAACATTAGAATGCACTCCTACCATCAGATCTATGGATGCTAGAAAACGACACGAGCATGCCATCCAGTGAGCCAAGGTATTCCCCATACCTTGACAATGGCTCCTCTTCTGAACATTGTGATTTTCCTTTCTCGGCACATGGTTGCACATACTCGGACAAAATATTCCAGGGTATGTTTTTCTCTTTTCACAGTGGCTTTGGACCTCTACTTCACGAGCTTCTCTACACAGGTTTTGACAATAGCTCTTTTTCCACTCAACACTAATGGATCCATGGCTCTTCCTCATACGAACAATGTTTCCCATGGGCATCCAGCAAAATCGAAATCTAGAAGCAACTAGAATGTTGATATTACAAACATCGATATGCACAGTTACACACAAAAAAAAAGGTTCATTTTTCTAAAGATCTATGTCATCGAGCGAGCAACATTTCTATTTCCCTTACCGAACAATGTCCAATACTCTCACCATCTCCATTCCATTAGCAGCGGCTTTCATATCCATAGGCAAAGCATGAAATTTCGTTGTTGTTGTACCTACAACCAAAATCAAAACTGGAAGCCCAGCGAGGTACAGTTGCATGGCTAGAGCTTCTTCACATGACAATCTCATCCAACATGTGGACTCCACCTCAAGCTCTGGCAGCTCCTATAACTCAAACACATGCCTCTACTCTCCTCATGTGCCTGGGCACTCCCGTGAGGGAGTCACGCCCAACCCTGATGCTCTGATACCAAATTAACAAATGAGATATACATGATTACTTATCTCTATTAGATTAGTGAATATATTATACAATACATTGGATCATTATATAGAGCTTTATCAGATCTAACTTATTCTAATAATAGCAATAGAGGTTGAGAAAATATCTCAACCATACACCAAACTAGGAGACTTGGTTGGAGAGAATCTTTCTCACAACCAACTATCTAACAACCTCCTTGACCTATTCTCTTAGGTCATCTAGCTATAACTACTTCCTCAACAGGTCATTAACCCAATAATACAACAAGTATGAATTACATATTCTAACATTCAATCGGCATAGGACAGAGCACCGGCAAGGGGGACAACAACCACTGGTTGCATTCCGTCCAAACAAAGAACAAACATAAGAACTCTATCTAGTTTCCTCTTATTTTCATAAAATAGGAGGATACACCTATGAAACCTAAGCTGCAAAACTTTCCATAGCAGAGAGAACTACAACAATGTGTTTATCCAAACAAAGAAACAAAATAAGAACTATAATATCTGGTCTCCTCTCCAAAAGCTCCAGAAGAAGAAATCTGGATCTAATTCCACTAGCTCTAGAAGAAACAGGTTGAAACGCATATCTACGTTTTCACTTTGGGTTGCTAGTCCTCGTTGAAGGAAGTTGTTGAGTTGGAACATTCCAAAACTGCCTACCTCATTCGCTAGTTTGGAGCAATAAGATCTCTATTTTATGGGGTCTGTCGATGAGACATTACTCATCAGGGAATGAAATTGGATATTCTTATTCCTGAACTAGGCCATTTCAGGAAGTTTCTCTAAGTCGGGATGGATGTCATCATTATTGAGATTGAGCCGCACTTGGTTACATATGAGCGTATTTATTTTGCCATGCAGCTTCCATAGGGTCTCCAAAAGACACAACCCATTGAATTGAATCCATGCTTGTTTTGTTGGGATAGATTTCAAAACTTCTTGAATTTGGCGTTTTTCCTTGCCCTCGGAAAGACAAGCGGCTTTGCACCTTTGTAACAAACTCTTTTTTATGGGTTCGATGAATCGTCATCCCTCTCCCAATCGAGGCACATAAATGGAGATTATTTTTCATTAACTATACCCTTTCCTATCATTTCTCTTGGCTTTGAGGTTGAGGCTAGAGAGAAAGGCAAGTTGCTTGCAGGTCTAATTGTTATAGGGGCACCACACTAAGAGTCTCGTTAGAGGGGGACCAATGCTTATGGTAGCCAACAAATGACATTTGATGGGAAGGAATCGATCTACGATGTTGTCTGTGCAAAGGAGGAAGGTGGAATTTGGCAAGTACACCCAAATTCCACCTTCCTCCTTCTCACTACTTTAGAGTTTGAAGAACAAAACTATTGAAACTATAGATCAACAAATAAATACATTGATATAGAATATCACATCTCTATGTATCGCATATCAGCGTTTTCACATACTCTGCGCGCATCAATACGTCCTTGTTCTAATTAGGATCCTCAACCTATTAGCAGAAGATTAAGCGTGTAACCTTGTGCATAAGAAGTAGTTCTATTTATATTTCCCCATTCTCTCCCTCTAGAACTCCAATTTTCACTCCTAGTAGTTTAGAAGCTGTAGTTATAACAACTACTATTTTTCTACCGACTGACTATCACTAGTCCAACAACTAGTAATTAACAACTTTCGTCCAAATAGTTGAAATGAGACTTACTTCTAATCTAACTAGTGTAACTCTCCCAATGATGGAATACCTTAAATAAATATGTCAATATTGTATATTTCATATAGACATGTAACTATTCTACTTTCATATAAAATCCCTCGGGCCAACAAGAAGTTGACTGGGAGAAAGACAAAATCTCCTAAGTGATATTAGGTGGAGGGCATTCCTACATCTAAGAGTCCCTCCAGGTCCTCCTCATTTCACATTGTGCCATAGTCACAACCCCCTTTCGATGGGTCCAATAAAACATATCGGGACAATGAAATGGATTGTTTTATTACTGAAACATGCCTCCTCTTCTTAACGTTTCTCTATGACAGGCTGGATGTATTTTCAATTGCCTTGCACAATTCCCTTGGTGAGACCCATTTATTCCCATTCTATAGTTGTTGAGCCCAACTCCAATAACGTAGGACGTCTAATGCTATGGTTTGGCCCACGGAAGGTTGGAACAACAGCTCTACCAAAACTTCAAAATTCGTTATCTAAATAAGCAAGACAACATTGAGATACAATATCGCATTTATACGTTGAACTTGGACTCGCATATCTACAACCAGATAAACAAAGTATAGGGCTTCTACTAGGGCTTATCACACTAAGGGCTCTTCTCTACAGGGCTCTCTAGACGAGTGGGAGGTCCCCCGACCCGAGTCAGTAAGTGAGGTAAGTCATGTTTCTTTCGCACCTCCCGGGTAGGAACCATACATAGGTGGTGGTTCCTTAGTGTAATTCATGTCACCAGGGCTCCTCTATCTTTAAAGAGATCCTCTTTCAACAGAGCTTCTTCTTTTACCTGAGCTCTTTAATAGGGTATCCTGATTCGACAGGGCTCCTCATATTTAACGAGGCTCCTATTTAGTAACCATATTACAACCTTATTTCTCGATCTCCTGCTGGTTGCTGCTTAGGGGTCTTTCCCAGCGACCGATCAACACTTGGCATCGAGTCCTGACCATCAATTAGCAACATTACGATACACCATCCATATAGAGAGTCAAAGCATAGAGTAAAAGCATTGACTCTTGGATCAATTCTTGTCTTTGAGTACCGACATCAAGTGAATTGGACTGCATCATCAACTAGCGGTAATTGGGACCTCCTTACTGTGTGTATCGGCACATCCTGTGACTGATGGACTCTCAGCTGACTTACATTGACTATGTGAGAATGAGATTTGATTGGTGAACTCTCAATGCCCCTCCCTGTGGATTAGTCCCCTCTGACTTGTAGTCCCATAGAGTATCCTAATTGAGTAGCTTCCCCTTATGTTTTGTATCGATCGGTAACCAACGCTCAATAATTTATTCATCCATCCGTGACTGGAACAAAAAGCTGGCATCGACAACCAAAAGACTATCAGCAGCGAGTATTGGTATTGAAACCTGAATCGAGTGAGTACCAGACAACATCTACACACATGCATTAGGTGCATCGACAAGAAACATTGACTCCTGGGATCAGCTCTTTTGATCAACTCCTGGGTATTGTTGGTAATTGATGCAGTCTTGTCAATCATCTGACATGATGCAGTCTTGTCAATCATCTGACATGATGCAATCCATCAATCCATTTGCAGTTTTCTTTTTTCTGTCTGTTAGTATTCAGATATAGATTGTCTGACTAAATAATGCATGCAAAATGCATGAGTATTTTTCTAAAATCAATTGTTGTAAGCGTTCAATCAGGAGCATCTAACTGTTTGTTCTATGAGACTATGTATTGTTATAAAGATCAAGGTTGATCACAGTGAATGCAACCTTTTTGTGCAATTACAATTCTTTCTTCTTTCTATGATATTGTGATTTAATCATTTAGTATTTAGTATATTGTTATGCTATTTCATTGAATGATTATCTAGTCCATAGATAGGCCTGCATAGATCCTCATTTGGTATCAGAACCGGTTGTTGTTTTAGGGTAATCATGCCAAACTCTAATTCATTGCTCATTCCAGAATTTAATGGAAGTGATTATGATTATTGGTGCATCAAGATGATGACCTTTTTGATAGGGAAAGATCTATAAGAGATTGTAGAAATGGGTTATGCAGAGCCAGAATATTGGACCACTCTTAATGCAAATGATAGAGTAGCTAAGAAGGAATCTAGAAGGAAGAATGCTCAAGCTTTATTTCATATTCAAATTGCTCTTGATAAAAGCTTGTTTCCAAGAATTACAGGTGCAAAGACAACAACGGATGCCTAGAAGACTCTACAAGAAGCCTACCAAGGCAGTGATCAAGTCAAACTTGTCAAGCTACAGACATTGAAAAGAGAATTTCAGAATTTGAAGATGCAAGAAGCTGAAAATGTAAGTGATTATTGTGTGATAGTAAAAGATGTAGTCAATAAGATGTCTACTCTTGGAGAAATTGTGGTCAAAGAGGTTTTGATTAAAAATGTGTTGAAGTTTCTAACACCAAGGTGGAACCATGTTGCAATAATCATTGAATAAAGCAAGGATTTGTCTACTCTTCAGTTTGATCACCTAGTTGGATCTCTTATGTCTCATGAAGAAAGATTGATAGATTCATTTGCAGAAAGTGGCGAGAAATATTTTTCTTGAAAATTGCAAATTACAAAGAATGAAGATGCCAACACTAGTAGAAAAAGAAACCAATTCCAAGGTAGAGGTCGAAATCATAATTATCCAAGAGGAAGAGGTGGTTCAAGAGGAAGAGGCAGAGGCAGATTTAATTAAAGAAATATCTAGTGTTATTATTGTAAAAGGTATGGTCACTTTGAAAGGGATTGTATATTAAAATAAGGTAATGATAACAAAGGTGATAATTATGCTCAAGAAGGTGATGAAGCCTCTTCAAACAATTTATTTTTATCTTATGACAAATCTGAAAATGGCACAAAAGATATTTGGTATTTAGATTCAGGGTGTTCTAACCACATGTCAGAAAATAAGAAGCTATTTTCTACAATGGATGAGAGTTTCAAATCCAATATCAAGTTGGGTGATGATAAAACATTGGAGCTTGTTGCAAAAGGAGCTATGGAAATCCATACTAAAGAAGGTATGAAAAGTGTTAAAGACATTTATTACACTCCACAATTAAAGCATAATTTATTGAGTATTGGCCAATTGTGTGAGAAAAATTATAAGGTGGTGTTTGAAAATCAACAATGTACAATTTATGATAAGAATAGAGGCAATAGAGTGGTTACAGTTGTGCCTATGTCAAATAATAGGATGTTCCTATTAATGTTTGGAGAACATAACAACCATCTTTCCAATATGGCATATGAAGAAAAAAGTTGGTTGTGGCATCTCAGGTATGGACATTTGAATTTTCATAGTCTGAAGATTCTAACATCAAAAGAATTAGTGTATGGTTTGCCTAAGGTTCAAGAACAGAAGGATATTTTTGAAGGATGTGCTAAAGGAAAGCATGCAAGAGAGAAATTTTCAAAAGGAAATGCATGGAGGGCCCATTATCCACTTCAGTTAGTTCACTCAGACATTTGTGGTCCTATGCAGAAAAAGAGTTTGGGTAATTCATCATATTTTATTACTTTTATTGATGATTATTCATGAAAGTGTTGGGTTTATTTTTTGAAGACTAAGGATGAAGCCTTTGATACATTCAATAGGTTTAAAGCCCTTGTGGAAAATGAAAGAGGCTGCAAAATCAAGTGCTTAAGGACTGCTCATGGAGGAGAATTTTGTTCAAAATCTTTTCATAATTATTGTGATATGAATGGCATCAAAAGACAACTCACCACTGCTTACACACCTCAACAAAATGGAGTAGCAAAGAGGAGAAATCGTACAATGGTGGAAATGGCAAGAAGTATGTTACAAACAAAGGGATTAAGCAATTCTTTTTGGGGTGATGCAGTTGCTACATATGTATATATTCTCAATAGATGTCCCACAAGTGCACTTGATATGATGACTCCATATG
>ML780357.1:274232-289736 GCA_009831015.1 Picea engelmannii
AGAGATATGGGTAGGGAGAGAGGTAGGGCGGTATGGGGAAGAGATAAGTGGTTAAGGAAGGACAATGTAACAACCCTCCTATTTAGTTACGACAACAAGCCTCGCATAACAAGTGGAAATTTTTTTTTTGAGTGTGCATGTGTAGAAGGGTAATAATAACATTATACTCAATGTTGCAACACGATGACGAACATGACACATGAAAATCACGTGACAAAAACTTAACGACCTAAGAAGCACATCAAGCATCTGGAAGCAATGGATGACAATCAACTGACACAAAATAAGAATGACTATGACAACCCGCCCATCCTACCCTGCAATGGTTAGAACCTCCAAGACACATAAGCAATGCTCAAGCCCAGGTTCCCATCGATTTTGACCATTTAAGGTCTCAGGGTTGGCGACTATTCTAAGGAACAAGAATGTGTGTACATCCCACCCCAAAAAAACAAGTCCAAGTCGACAAAGCTAAATGACACATCAATATCATCCAGGACCCTTCGCTCCACATTAATCAATTCTATAGATCTTCCAAGAATATTTAAAAGTGTCCATTTAAAGTATTTTGCATAAGGTAGACATTGAAACACTTGATTTATGCCCATATTGAAAACTATGTTATTTTATATAAGGTTGCATATTATACACTCTTACACTCTGAATTGTTACAATAATTTTTTATGATGCAAGAAGTAAATAACCGACAACCATTCATTACGTTGACATTTCCTTACGTGCAAGAAGTAAAATCTAAACATTAGGCAATACGTCATTCAATACCTTAATTTTCATATGCGTAAGAAATAAGTAACTTTAAGCCATCATTCAAGAATAAACTAGATAAAAACAAAATATCTTAACTACCATTTACTAAGTAAATCCAAATGTGCACGAAACCTAAAATCTATGACTATCATTCACGACATACAATCCATTTTCGCAAGAAGCGATAACTAACCCATCAATATTGCATTCACATTGTTATAAGGCGCAAGAGACTCGGGTGCCTTGCCTTACCACTCCTTTATAACCCAAGCACGCCTAAGTGTACAATGAACTTAAGGAATTTGTTTTCATGTCTCTTTTTAAAAAGGGGCAAACTTATAAGAATCAACATAAAAAAGAAATGAGGGAAACTATCAACATTATCGTACATGATAAACAAATTATCATCAACATAATGTCATCCTTCTTTTATAAAGAAATATACCAACAACATGTGAATGGATGGATTCCCAACCACTTAGCCTCGGATGTGCAACTAAGGTGATGACATCTATAAGCCACAGGATGCAAGTTAAAAGATTCTAAGCTTACTCCTTCATGGTTACCTTCATAGGAACATGAATATAATTATAAAAGTGAGTACGATCTTTTACATGGGGATTTTATCATATATGATTACCATCATTAGACTATGAATATAGATAGCAAATGAATAAAAATATCAAGTGAAAACCACTCTCTACATTCAAGCCACTCTTACACAACTAGAGAAGGTATGATTTATAGGCATAAATCCTAACTGTAGTATGATTTAAAAATAAATTTTAAACTAACAAAATTTTAAGCCAGAATAATGATAAACTGAAATATAAACTTTAACTGGAAAGAACTTTAATTTCGACTTGAGGCTCCTTTTAACTTCCTAAATATATATATATTATTTAATAAAGATGCAGGGTGGAAAAGGTGTTAGTTAACTGCTAAGTTTGATTCTGATATTGATTAACTATTGCATATTTACCCTCTACGTTGAGCCTTTTATTTATTTACAATTCAAGGATACTAATCAATCTTTGGTTTATTTACACTTTTAAAAGGATACCGATCGATTGCATGCCCATCGTGTCAATCTAAATAAGGATGACAACGAATCTCCCATTCTACAACCATTATTATTTTTAACAGTATTCCAATTACAAAGATTTCCACAGGGGTAATCATTACCTCGCGCTCAGTAAGGATTCTGGAGTCATTACATGGCTACCATTAAAATTTGAATTGGCAGTGCCTGGAGCTACTGCAGTAAAAAAAAAATCGCCATGATATGATTACTATGCCAACTGTCGCCTTATATTAGTTATTGTTGTGATATTGGTGAGAAATATATGGCACGCCTGTAATCTCAATCAGTTTAAGCCTTCCTTCATTTTAGCAATATCCAAGTTAGGGTCTGGGCTTACAACGCAGCCATAAAATCGTTACCGAATAGGCCAACACACAACAACAGGGTGAAATGCATGCAGGCACACACTCAGTCAGTAAGACGCATGCAGGCATGTGTCAACGAAAATGCAGGCAATAAACTTAGATTGAATCAGGCATGTGCAAAATAATCAAGTGCAGGTCTACCTACCAATCATTGTCATTTAGATTCAAATCGCAGTCACAACCATAAGGTGAAACGCTGACAACTTGGTTACATCCTCTGTCCAAGGAGTGGCCATCGAAAAGATAAATCATTTTCACCAGTGAACCAGGTTGCCGTGGAATGCAAGCATACGCAGAGTGAAGAATTCGCCATAAAAAAAGATTGAAAACACCAAAGGATTTGGAAGAACAACAGAAAAAAGTTCGCAGTGTGGTGTTATCGCTAGCTAAAAGGGATAATCAATAAAAAAGGTTAATACGCAGAGAGTCCAAGGTAATAAATCCATCCCAACACACTAGAAAATGTAGTCTAGAACAATTCACAGGAAGGCGGTGGAATGGGCCAAAATTCAGGCAAAAATTCATCAATATTAATGTGCAGGCATAATTCCGCAGAGGAAAATAAAAGGGGGGCCAACATTAAAACAACACGGATTTAATTTGCGAAGGAGGCAATGCAACAATGTGCCAATTCATCCAACAATAAATAAAAACACAGAGATAAACTTATCCGACGATTAAGAAATGCTGAGTTAAGAAACTTCGCCATCATTTAAAATTTCAAGGTTATTTAAACACATCTAGGAGCAAGTCGAACCTTCAGCCAAGGACAACATCAAGGTAGAAGGTTAATAGGTTTGTCCTTCACTCATCATCCTCGCACAGAAAAATAGGGCATTGATATCCATAGGTATTTTAACGCTAAGGCAACGACCGTAGATCAAGCTCCTGACCGACTGCTCAGGCGAGGACTGGTGAGCTAGGGACGAAGGCTAGAAAACCTCAAGGTCACAATCAACACCACATGGCGGTCATGACATGCAGGAAAACGAAGGCCATGGTAGTCAACAACCATCTAGCTAAGCTAAGGAAGGTTTCAGTCACCAATTAAAAAAAACATTATTTTACTTTTCCATTAATTAAGCAGATCCAAGCATAAGTCCTAATACATTCTACCATAAAAAAATGAAGAGATCTTACCATTGCCTGATCTCCCGCTCCGAATGACGTCCCGCGTGCTCCGTGCAACTCCCGCTCTCCGACCATTGAGACTTCACCGATACCTCCCAGCCAATGCTAGGGTACTCTTCTTCCCCCTTAGCCACCCAAGCCACAAAGGGGCCACACATGCTATCCAGAGATTTCGACTAGATCCTAGCTCGCCTCACAAGATTGAGATACCACTCCTCTCCGAGCTGGGTATCCCCAACTCCCACAAGTAAATCAGTCAAGTAGATATTTCTGCAGCATAACATTGTGCACACAGAATATGATCCTTCCTCCTTCCCCTTCCTTCATTTTATAGAGTTTCGAACTTCCTCTCTTTCCCAAAATCTCATTTAATTAAAGTTTTAAAAATAAGTTCCTAAAAATTCTTCTCTGTACAAGTGTCACCCATCCCCTTCATTCCTCCATTATTTAATTTCTATAATTAATTAATTATCTTATTTCCCTGACCCACCTAGAGTTACTCCTAGAATCACTCCTAGGTGTCCCCAAATTCCGTTACAGGTTTTAAGGGCTTTCCCTATTATGAAACTGTTAATTCAGTTTAAAATTAGAAAGCTCTTAAAGGGTATACTCTTACTAAGTTGGCTTTCCTCTTTTTCCGTTAAGTTCCCCTTTTTCCTATTTTATGTTACCTCCTTTCCCTAGTTTCCTAATTTTTTATTTTCCCTCTTTCCCCTTTTTAATTAGAACTCAAAAAGGCAGGTGTGGAATTTAACCCATTTTCCCATTTTATCATTAAATTAGTATATTTTAAATTATCACAAGATAAAATTATTAATTCCCTCTTTATATTTTATTTCCACAGATTTTATTTTTTATGAATAAATTAAATTTCTTACTCCCTTCATGTTACAAGATTCAAAGAAGATCATAATTATTATTATTTAAGTTGCTTTTATTTTTTATTTATTTATTATTATTATTTCTTTTTTTAAAGAAGACATATTTTTACCACTAACGTAATTTACACTTAGGCCTTAAATTTCGTACTGGGCGACATTTAATTAGGGAAATTGTTTTAAAAATTACTTAACATGTTATTCGTCTTAAGGCCATCTAGGCTCATCCCTTTATCATCAACAATGTGACATGCCCTTTAGGATGCACTAGGTTCTCCAAGGGTTCCACTCGCCTCATATGTTCCCTTGCGCAATGTGCCCTTCAGGACGCACTATGTGATCCAAGGGTGCCACTCGCCTCTTGACTAATTTGATAGACATCAATAACCCCTGGAGTCAACACTCCGCCAAATGAACTTGTGGGAGACTAAGGGACTCTAAGGAATAAGGCCTCTGCCTTATTGCACGCCCCTTAGAATCATCGTTAGTGATTGTCGCAGTCTACCCTCACGGTATCATGGGTCCTCTCGAACTAGGTAATCGCTAACCTACAGTTCGAGCCACGATGGGAGTGCTAGTAGGTTGTGGCAGGGATGTTGTCCAAACCTCTCCCTCAACATCTCTGGTAGTCGTGCATAACCCCTTTACTAAATATGTGAGTCTGGTCAGCAAGCTATCGTCAGCCTGCATCCTCAACAAATCGTGTCAGAACATATCCATATCATTTCATCCAGTCAGATGCACTAATATCACATTAAAAAAATCAAACCCCAAGGGCACACTCCCTGACTCGATCCAGAGTCCAAGGGGTTCCATCGATGCCTCTGTATCCTCTAGGTCCATAATCCTTCACACTCAGTAAAAACGAGTCAATAGCACCTGTCTATGTCAAAGCGGTAAAACAACATGTCATCAACCACTAACGCATCATAATAAAAATCAAAAGTTTTAATAGCATAATAATCCGGATCACTTGCAAGCAAGTTTCCTCAAAGAATAAGTTTACTCAGTGTGCCAGAGCGGGATGTTACATACACCCCCTCTTGGTCTAAACTTTGTCTCGAAGTTTCACAGTATAAATGCCGAAATAAAGTGTATCATATGTCTATCTATCAAACAAAAATGGAAATTGTTGGTGCATATCATATGCATCCTCGCAGGTCGCTGAGTGCGGACTATAATTGTCCCACTGGACCTTGACCCGATCTATCGTTCGACGTCGTAGCTGTCGAAAGCAATGATCCAAGATGCGGATCGTCTCATCCATAAGCACTCCCTCATCCGATACCTACAAGGAACTCATGTCAATAACATGTGTAGGATCACTAATATAATGTCTCAAAACAGATACATGAAAAACATCATGCATACGCCTCAAAGAATCAAGCAAGGCTAGTCGATACGCCACAGGAACCTTTCTCTCCACAATCTCGAAAGGTCCCACAAACCTAGGAGAGAGTTTATATCCCTTCCCAAACTTGATCGAACTCTTATGCGGTTTAACCCACAAGAAGACTCGTTCGCCGACCTCGTAACTACAGTCGACACTATGCGCATCGGCATAACTCTTATGTTGATCCTGCGCTTCTTTAATCCTTTGTCTTATTTTTTGCATTTTCTCTTCCATTTCTTGGATCACTTCTAGTCCCACTAGGACCCTATTCTCAAGCCGATCCCAACTCAAGGGCTTCTGACACGGTCGCCCATAAAGAAAATCGAAAGGTGCCATCTTAATGGTACTCTGGTAGCTGTTGTTGTAAGCAAACTCCACTAGTGGCAAGAATTCTTCCCAATGCTTTTGTTGGTCCATTACATACATGCGGAACATGTTCTCCAAGGTCTAGTTCATTCATTCGATCTACCCATCAGTCTCCGGGTGATACGTAGTACTAAAGTTAAGTTGGGTTCCCAAGACCTCTTGGAAAATCATCCAAAATCGTCCAGTAAACACAGATCCTCGATTGGATATAATCCTTTTAGGCATGCCATGCAGCCTCACAATCTCACTGATGAAAACTCTACCTATGTCAGGTGCCTGATACGTCGTATGCATAAGAATAAAGTGAGAACTCTTTGTCAAAGTGTCTACTGCTATGAAAATCAAGTCATGTCTCCTTGCCGTCAGTGGCAATCTGACAATAAAATCCATCGAAATAAACTCCCATTTTGATTCCGGAATAGCATGTGGTTGTAGTAATCCAGCTGGGTGTCTATGTTTAGCCTTTACTTGCTGACATTCTAGACATCTGGCCACATAGTTGACTATGTCTGCCTTCATTCCCCTCCAAAAGAATAAGGGTTTAAGGTCTGCCCTCATCTTCGTGACTCCTGGGTGAGCCATGTAAACTTCTCTATGAGCCTCGCTCAAGATCAACATCCTCAACTTGTCGTTCGGCGATACATAGATCCGATTTTTAAACCTTAATAAACCATCGCTATCAAATGAAAATCCTTCAAATTATGGTACCATCACTGTGTTTTGTCTGATAAAACCCTCAACCTCTTTGTACCAATCATCGTCACGCTGCAAGGTTAGAATATTTTCACGTAGATTCGTCTGGAGAGGCAGCACCGAAAAGATGTGCGGTCTCTGACTCAATGCATCCACCACTCACTTCACTGTTCCTTTTATGTAAGTAATCTCAAAGTCGTACTCGCTAATCAATTCCGACCAACATCTTTGTCGCGCGTTCAGGTCACTTTGCGTAAATATGTGTTGTAGTCCAGAATGGTCAGTCTTTAGTTCGAATTTTCATCCAACAAGGTAGTGTCTCCAAACCTTCAAGGCATAAATGATGGATAACAAATCCAAATCGTGCGTCACGTAGTTCTCCTCACGCCTTCTAAGTTTCCTCGAAATGTAAGCGATTACTCGTTCATCTTGCATTAAGAGTTTTCCTAAGCCTTCCTTGGATGCGTCAGTGCATACCAAGAAGTTTGCGTCCATGTCAGGGACCTTTTGTATCGGTGTTGTCAACAATTCCTTGAGCCTACGAAATGCTTCCGCGCATTTCTTGGTCCAAACAAACTTCTTGTTCTTCTTATGCAACTCTATGATCGGATTTGATATCTTTGAAAACCCCTCGACAAACCGTCGATAGTATCCTGCTAAACCCATGAAGCTATGCACTTCTGGGACATTCTTTGGCGCAGGCCATTCCATAATAGCCTTGACCTTTGTTGGATCCATGACGATGCCTTCTCCGGAGATGACATGCCCTAAGTAGTGAATCTTTGATTGATAAAAAGATTATTTGGACAACCTCCCATACAATTTGTGCTCTCGCAGACACTGTAGTACCAACCGTAAGTGCTCGTCATGCTCCTCTATCGTCTGAAAGTAAATCAATATATCGTCAATGAATACTCGGAAGAACTTCTCCAAGTATTCGTGGAACACCCCATTCATCAAACTCATAAATACCCCTGGGGTGTTTGTTAGTCCAAATGGAAAAACAATAAACTCGTAATGTCCAAACCTCATCTTAAAGGCGGTCTTAGGGACGTCATCCTCCTTGATCTGTAACTGGTGATACCCTAATCGCAAATCAATCTTGGAGAACACTGTCGCACCCTTCATTTGATCGAACATATCATCAATTCTCGGCAATGGATACTAATTCTTGATTGTGGCCCTATTCAGTTGACGGTAGTCAATACAAAGCCTCCATGATCCATCCTTCTTTCGTATGAAAATAACCAGTGCACTACATGGTGACACACTAGGACGTATCAGTCCCAGGTCCAACAACTCCTTCAGTTGCATTTTCAACTCTTGTAACTCCGGGGTCGACATCCGATAAGGTGTTCTTGCTTTTGGTTCAATCCCCGGTTTTAGGTCTATGGTAAACTCTGATTCCCTCTACGGTGGCATCCCAGGTAACTCCTCCGGAAACACATCCGAAAACTATCTCACCATCGGAAGGTGTTCTAGACCTTCCGCTACTCCCTTATTGTTTAACGCAAGGATCGCATAAAGCTTGCACCCCTTGCACATGCTCATTTGAAGTTGCAAGGAAGAAATGAACCTCAGGAAAATTCCCTAGTTCCGCCCTTAAATCACACATCTTTGTCCCTCGTCATCGACCAAACTCAATTGTTTCATCCTACAGTTGAGTATCGCCTCATGCGATTCCAACTAGTCCATACCAGTCATGATGTCATAATATCCTAAGATCGTGATGTACAGGTTGGCCCTGGTGACAAACTCTCCCAGGTTAAAGACACAACCCATAACCTTTCCTCCAACCTTTTGTTTGGCACCCAAGGCCATCTCTACGAAGCTAAACTCATTCTGTTCGACTGCCTAAACCTTAATCCTTTTTAGCACTACACCAGAAATGAAACTCTCAGTAGCACTGGGATCTATCAAAATACTAAGGGTCTGGTCAGCGACGGTACTTGTCGTCTCGAGCACAGTCGACTGATGCTCTTCCTGGCGGTTATTCACCGCTGCATGAATCTGATGGGCCTTGCCCATATCTCCCATGGTAGTGGGTCTGACTAATCCATATGCTTAGGTCCTCTCTACAGGGCAGTCGCGCTGGTAGTGTGGCTCCCCACACGTCCAACACCCCTTCTTCGGTCGAGTAGTCTTGGTACCCGAAGTAGAAGATGACGACCCATCGGCCTGGAATTCTGGTCTGTTCTACTGAACAGGCCTCAGCTACTGTTGTTACGGTCAACGTTGTTATTGATTTTGTGGTCCCTGATAAGGTGTCTACTGCTGAGGTGTCAGTCATCGGGGTGTAGTGAAAGTGGATCCTCTCTGGAAGCCTCAATGTCCCAGTGTAGGTCTAGCTGGTGTCTGATGATGCTGTGCTCCAGATGAAACCTGCCCTGCTGGTCTCACTAGAGTGCTGGTCTAACCCCTGCTGATAAGCTCCTCCTCTGCTATGAAGGCCTTCTGGATGACATCATGCAAGGTTTGAGGCATCAAAATCCTGAATTTTGCACGTATGTTGTCGTTAAGGCCGAACACAAACCTGTTGACCTTAAGTTTCTTAGTGTTGAGGTGCGGAGAATACCGGAGCAGCTCCATAAAACGGGCCTCATACTCGAGCACCATACAACCTCCCTATCGTAAGGTGTTGAACTCATTGAGTTGACACTCAATGAATTTTTCTGAAAGATACCTCTCTCGGCACCATTCCTCGAACAATTCCCATGACACGTCTTCAACGACCATGTTCAACTGTGGTAGGAGCGTCTTCCACCATAGAAGAGCGCTCCCCTTTAGTTGAAAAACCGCCATACGGACCTTCATGTTGGAGGTATAATCATGAAGTGCAAAAAACATCGCCATATTCTTTAACCATGCCTCGGCGGCTGCGCCGTCTGGGGTACCAAATAACTCAATAAATTTGACCTTCTCGAGTTCACGGTGAATTCTACCAGTACTGACCGGAGCGCGCGGTGGAACCTCAATAGGTGTCGGCGCCCTGGCCTCATCTCTGTCCAAACAGTTGATCAGTGCCTTGGATATGTGCTGAAAATATCTCATCATTCCGACTACATCACCAACTGCTATGTTCTTCTGTCCGAGAACTTGCTCGTCTCCCTGGGGGTTAGACCCCTCAGGCGTGGATGCTACTGGAGGCGTCGTGCCTCCTCCCATAGCACCCCATCGTCTTCCTCTGCGACATCCTCTAACCATGATTACCTACACGCACACAAGTCTACTCGATCAACAACAGTATAATCAATCATATCAATGAAATCTGTAGCGATCCCAAGTCGCGGGTTGAACCCGCTCTGATACCATATGTAACAACCCTCATGTTTAGTTACGACAACAAGCCTCACATAACAAGTGCAATTTTTTTTTTGTGTGTGCATGTGTAGAAGGGTAATAAAGACATTATACTCAATGTCGCAACACGACAACGAACATGACACATGCAACTCACGCGAAAACAACTTAACGACCTAAGAAGCACATCAAGCATCTGGAAGCAATGGATGACAATCAACCGACGAAAAATAAGAATGACTATGACAACCCACCCGTCCTACCCTGCAATGGTTAGGACCTCCAGGACACATAAGCAACGCTCAAGCCCAAGTTCCCATCGATTTTGACCATTTAAGGTCTCAATATTGGCGATTGTTCTAAGGAACAAAGAGGTGTCTACATCCCACACCAAACAAACAAGTCCAAGCCGACAAAGATAAATGACACATCAATATCATCCAGGACCCTTGGCTCCACATTAATCAATTTTATAGATCTTCCAAGAATATTTAAAAGCGTCCCTTTAAAATATTTTGCATAAGGTAGACATTGAAACACTTGATTTATGCCCATATTGAAAACTATGTTATTTTATATAAGGTCGCATATTATACACTCTTACACTTTGAATTGTTACAATAATTTTTGACGACGCAAGAAGTAAATAACCGACAACCATTCATTACATTGACATTTCCTTATGTGCAAGAAGTAAAATCTAAACATTAGGCAATACCTCATTCAATACCTTAATTTTCATGTGCGCATGAAATATGTAAGTTTAAGCCATCATTCAAGAATAAACCAGATAAAAACAAAATATCTAAACCACCATTTACTAAGTAAATCCAAATGTGCAAGAAACCTAAAATCTATGACTATCACTCACGACATACAATCCATTTGCGAAAGAAGCGAGAACTAACCCATCAATATTGCATACACATTGTTATAAGGTGCAATAGACTCGAGTGCCTTGCCTTACCACTCCTTTATAACCCAAGAACGCCTAACTGTACGATGAACTTAAGGAATTTGTTTTCATATCTCTTTTTAAAAAGGGGAAAACTTATAAGAATCAACATAAAAAGAAAAATGAGGGAAACTATCGACATTATCGTACATGCTAAACAAATTATCATCAATATAATGTCATCCTTCTTTTATAAAGAAACATACCAACAACATGTGAATGGCTGGATTCCCAACCACTTAGCCTCGAATGTGCAACTAAGGTGATGACATCTATAAGCCACAGGGTGCAAGTTAAAAGATTCTAAGCTTACTCCTTCATGGTTACCTTCATAGGAACATGAATATAATTATAAAAGTGAGTACGATATTTTACATGGGGATTTCGTCATATATGATTACCATCATTACACTATGAATACAAATAGGAAATGAATAAAAATATCAAGTGAAAACCACTCTATACATTCAAGCCACTCTTACACAACTAGAGAAGGTATGATTTATAGGCATAAATCTTAACTATAGTATGATTTTAAAATAAATTTTAAACTAACAATATTTTAATCCAGAATAATGATAAACTGAAATATAAATTTTAACTGGAAAGAACTTTAATTTTGACTTGAGCCTCCTTTTAACTTCCTAAATATATATATTATTTAATAAAGGTGTAGGGTGGAAAAGGTGTTAGTTAACTATTAAGATTGACTCTGATATTGATTAATTATTGCATATTTACCCTCTACGCTGAGCCTTTTATTTATTTACAATTCAAGGATACTAATCAATCTTTGGTTTATTTACACTTTTAAAAGGATACATATCGATTGCATACCCATCATGTCAATCTAAATAAGGATGACAGCGAATCTCCTATTCTACAACCATTATTATTTTTAACAATATTACAATTACAAAGATTTCCACAGGGGTAATCATTACCTCGCGCTCATTAAGGATTTTGGAGTCATTACATGGCTACCATTAAAATTTGAATTGACAGTGCCTGGAGCTACTGCAGTAAAAAAAAAATCGCCATGATATGAGTATTGTGCCAACTTTCGCCTTGTATTAGTTATTGTTGTGATAACAGTGAGAAATAAATGGCATGCCTGTAATCTCAATCAGTTTAAGCCTTCCTTCATTACAATAATATCCAAGTTAGGGTCTGGGCTTACCACGCAACCATAAAATCATTACCGAACAGGCCAGCTCACAACAACAGGGTGAAACGCATGTAGGCACACACTCAGCTAGTAAGACGCATGCAGGCATGTGTCAACGAAAATGCAGGCAATAAAATCGGATTGACTCAGGCATGTGCAAAATAATCAAGCGCAGGTCTACCTACCAATCGTCGTCATTTAGATTCAAATCGCAATCACAACCATAAGGCGAAATGCTGACAACCATGTTACATCCTCTGTCCAAAGAGTGGCCATCCAAAATATAAATCATTTTCACCAGTGAGCTAGGTTGTCGTGGAATGCAATCATACGCAGAGTGAAGAATTCACCATAGAAAAAATTGAAAACACCAAAGGATTTGGCGGAAAAAAAAAAAACAAGTTCGCAGTGTGGTGCTATAGCTAGCTAAAAGCGATAATCAATAAAAAGGGTTAATACATAGAGATTCCAAGGTAGTAACTCCAGCCCAACACACCAGAAAATGCATTCTAGAATAATTCGCAGGCAGCCAGTCGAATGGGCAAAAATTCATCAATATTAATTTGCAGGGATAATTCCGCAGAGAAAAAAAAAAGGGGGGCCAACATTAAAACAACATGGATTTAAGGTGCGAAGGAGGCAATGCAACGAAGTGCCAATTCATCCAGTAATAAATAAAAACACAGAGATAAACTTATCCAGCGATTAAGAAACCCAGAGTTAAGAAACTTCGCCATCATTTAAAATTTCAAGGTTATTTAAACGCATCTAGGAGCAAGTCGAACCTTTAGCCAAGGACAACATCAAGGTAGATGGTTAACAGGTTTGTCCTTTGCTCATCATCCTCGCACAGAAAAGCAGGGCGTTGAGATCCATAGGTCTTTTAACGCTAAGGCGACGACCGTAAATCAGGCTATTGGCCGACTACTCAGGCGAGGACTGGTGAGCTAGGGATGAAGGCTAGACAAACTCAAGGTCACAATCAACACCATAG
This sequence comes from Picea engelmannii, assembly GCA_009831015.1. Taxonomy (NCBI): domain Eukaryota; kingdom Viridiplantae; phylum Streptophyta; class Pinopsida; order Pinales; family Pinaceae; genus Picea; species Picea engelmannii. The sequence continues at coordinate 287,328 of ML780357.1, forward strand.
GGAGGTCATGACATAAGGGAAAACGAAGTCCATGGTAGTCAACAACCATTTAGCTAAGCTAAGGAAGGTTTCAATCACCAATTAAAAAAAATATCATTTTACTTTTCCATTAATTAAGCAGATCAAAGCATAAGTCCTAATATATTCTACCATACAAAAATGAAGAGAGCCTACAGTTTTCTGATCGCCCGCTCTGAATGATGTACCATGCGCTCCGTGCAACTACTTCTCGTCGACCATCGAGACTTCACTGGTACCTCCCAACCAATGCTAGGTTACTCTTCTTCCCCCTTAGCCCCCTAAGCCGCAAAGGGGAAACACACGCTATCCAAAGATTTTGACTAGCTCCCAGCTCGCCTCACAAGGCTGAGCTACCACTCCTCTCCGAGCTGGGTATCCCCAACTCCCAAAAGTAAATCAGTCAAGTAGATATTTCTGCAGTGTAACGTTGCGAAAAACAGAAGATGATCCTTCCTCCTTCCCCTTCCCCTTCCAAAATAGAGTTTCAAACTTCCTCTCTTTCCCAAAATCTCATTTAATTAAATTTTTACAAATAAATTCCTAAAAATTCTTCTCCGTACAAGTGTCACCCATCCCCTTCATTCCTCCATTATTTAATTTATATAATTAATTAATTATCTTATTTCCCTCACCCACCTAGAGTTACTCCTAGAATCACTCCTAGGTGTCCCCAAATTCCCTTACAGGTTTTAAAGGCTTTCCCTATTATGAAATTTCTAATTCAGTTTAAAATTAGAAAGCTCTTAAATGGTAGACTCTTACTAAGTTGGCTTTCCGCTTTTTCCCTTAAGTTCCCCTTTTTCCTTTTTTATGTTACCTCCTTTCCCTAGTTTCCTAATTTTTTATTTTTCCTCTTTCCCCTTTTTAATTAGAACTCAAAAAGGCAGGTGTGGAATTTAACCCCTTTTCCCCTTTTATCATTAAATTAGTATATTTTAAATTATCACAAGATAAAACAATTAATTCTCTCTTTACATTTTATTTCCACAGATTTTATTTTTTATGAATAAATTAAATTTCTTACTCTCTTCATGTTACAAGATTCAACGAAGATCATAATTATTATTATTTAAGTTGTTTTTATTTTATTATTATTATTATTAAAAAAAAAAAATCTTTTAAAGAAGACAAAATTTTACCACTAACGTAATTTAGACTTAGGCCTTAAATTTCGTACTCGACGACATTTAATTAGGGAAATTGTTTTAAAAATTACTTAACATGTTATTCATCTTAATACCATCTAGGTTCATCCCTCTATCATCAACAACGCGACGTGCCCTTCAGGATGCACTAGGTGCTCCAAGGGTGTCACTCGCCTCATATGTTCCCTTGTGTGATGTGCCCTTCAGGATGCACTATGTGCTCCAAGGGTGCCACTTGCCTCTTGACTGATTTTGTAGACATCAATAACCCTTGGATTCAACACTACGCCCGGTGAACTTGTGGGAGACTAAGGGCCTCTAAGGAATAAGGCCCCTGCCGTATTTCATGCCCCTTAGAATCATCGTGAGCGACAATCGCAGTCTTCCCTCATGACATCGTGGGTCCTCTCGAACTAGGTAATCTTTATCCTATAGTTCGAGCCACGACGGGAGTGCTAGTAGGATGTGGTAGGGCTGTTTTCCACACCTCTCCTTCAACATATCTGGTAGTCGTGCGTGACCCCTTTACTCCATATGTGAGTCTGGTCGGCAAACTATCATCAGCCTGCATCATCAACAAATCATTTCAGAACATATCCATATCATATCATCCAGTTAGATGCACTAATATCACAATAAAACAATCAAACTCCAAGAGCACACTCCCTGACTCTATCTGGAGTCCAATGGGTTCCATAGATGCCTCTGCATCCTCTAGGTCTGTAATCTTGCACACTCAGTAAAACCGAGTCAATAGCACTTGTCTATGTCAAAGCGGTAAAACAACATGTCATCAACCCATAATGCCTCATAATCAAAGTCAAAAGTTTTAATAGCATAATAATCTGGATCACTTGCGAGCAAGTGTCCTCAAATAATAAGTTCGCTCAGTGCGCCAGAGCGGGATGTTACAGACAAAATGAGGGAGAGAGAGTGTGGCAATGGGGCGATGAGGGAGAGAGAAAAAGAGACAGAGGGTGAGAGGGGGGGAGAGTGGGGGACAGACAAAGGGAAAGAAGGAGAGAGGTAGAGAGGGGTAGATGGGGGAGATAAAGAGGGAGTGGGAGATATAAAGTGAGTGAGTTAGTGAGAGAGAAAAAAAAAATTTAGCAAGTGAGAGAGAGGGAGAGAGAGAGAGAGGTCAAAGATAGAGGGTAAGAAAGAGGGAGGGAGGGAGAGAAGGGTAGAGTGAGAGAGGCGGGGAGAGAGATTGAGTGAGTGAGAGAAAGAGAGTTTGGGAAGG
>ML780357.1:290164-321222 GCA_009831015.1 Picea engelmannii
AGAGTGAGTGAGGTCAGAGAGAAATAGAGGAATATAGAGGGAGGGGGGAAGATGGGGGGATGGAGAGAGAGAATTGATTTGTGTTAACAAGAACGCGAGAACATTCCTAAAACGTGCGAATTATTTGAATTTCATTTTTTTTTGGGTGAGAGTGACAAATATAACATATTTGTTTGCTAAGTTGATTGCCTTGGATTTAGGTTGAGGATGGAAACCCTAGTGGTTTGGTCTACAAATACATAAAAACCTCCATTTTTATGAATTCCTCTCCATGTCTCTGTTTTTGACGTTATTTTTCTATAGGCTACACAATTCAACTATTGAAAAAAGTACATACACAAATAGAGTTGGTTGTGTCGATTCCAAATATACAATTATTTTTAATTAATAATGTTTACTATATTTAATTTATTTTTGTCTTAACATATATCAAAATCGTAGATTACATACCCCTCTTATTTTTGCTATAACATTTTGTCAGATTAACCATTTATCAAATGATTTATATGCAACACTAGAGGAGATGGATATCTATGATCTAGAAAGAAAATAAATTGTTTTGATAATGTTAATAACCTCTTAGGCTACACAAAAAAAATATGTTGTAATTTCAGGGATATGTTGACTTTGATAATTTTTAAAAAATATAAAATTAATATTAAAATTTCCAAAAAATACACCACACAAGAAAAATGGGTTCTCTACAAGCATACAAGTTTTTGGAATGAAATTTCATTGTTAATGTGACACCTACACCAACAAAAAAATATACCTTATATTTTGTTAGAAAAATAAGATACCATTGTTAGAAAAAATCAAATTTGACATATCTATTCACAATTTATAGGAATAAAAGTTGTATATTTGGATAACTAATTCAATTTCCTATGTTTCATATTCTTACACCGTATTCAAATTCACTGTAAATTTACCTTTAATAATTCCTCCAAGTTAACATATTGTTGTTTTTCTAGGTTTGTATTCTCATGAATGTTTCATGAGAGACCATCATTAGCTTGCACTCACCCATAAGTTGGTATATTTTAAAGTTTTCTATGCTTGAATCGTTTAATTTAAAACAAATCTATTTGTGTGTTATAGGAAAATGAGTATGTTCATGGTGGGTAGTTTTATGTGTCAGGCACACTCCTCAAACTCTTATATCTCAAAGGGAAGGAATTGCATGACATGGGAAGTCAAGGAAAGGAAAGGCATGGTATGGAAAGGAATGACATGACATGACATGGAAAGGTGTGACAGCCTCCTCGTTACGACAACAACTCTGATAACAGGTGCAATTTTATTTTTTTTGTTTAAGGTGTGTGCGCACGTGTAAAAACGAAACAGACACACTTGACTCTATGTCACCACCCGACGACTAACAAGACGCAACCACGATGATCACAACAAGAAGATATAAGGCGCACAATAAGTAACTTCAAGCATTAAATGACATACTGTGTTATGTACAGTACGAACATAGATGGAAGAATCCATAGTAGTAGATTTTACTATTTCTGCACAGGAAAGCAGGGCGTTTAATCTTAGTTCTCTGCTCCGGAGAGAGAGAATGTCAGATAGGCTCTTGGCCGATTGCTCAGGCAGAAACTAGTAATCTCTGTCATGTGTGTCGCAAGAGTGGAAACCCTGCCTTTAAAGGGCCCGAGACTCTTGATATGGCACTGGATTCTTTACACAGAAAATAATCACACACACAAACTTATATACAAAGCGACTAGCTTTATCAAATCGAAGAGTCTGATATCATACAACTATGAGTTTGGACAATTCCAATTATAGTACTAACCCTGAAATTAATTAGCAATCTCAATAAATCCTATATGTTAAATATACCATAAAATTACAATAACATTATCTTAACAACCTCACATCTTATGTTATCATAACCTTGCAACTAAAACATCAATCACCAATCACATTACTCCTTGTATGATACCAATGCAATGAGGTTGCAATAACTTTACCATAAAATAAATCAACATTACGTTTATATTACCATAACCTTGCCAATGAATTAATAATAAAATAAATCATTACCGTAGCATTTAACATGAAGCATTACATTACATGATTCTTCCATTGCGTGCAAGTCTCATTCATCAGGATACATGTCATTCAATTCTTAAATAATCATTAGAAATAACTATATAAAAACTAACTATCTAGATCCACCATCTACTACATAAATCCTCAATGCGTAAAAACTAAATATATGTCAATCATTCACTACATACTAACCACTGCTCAAGTGGCGATAACTAAAACCATCGGTATTTCATCCATAAGGCCATAAGGTGCCATCTCAACAACACTAAGGTGATAACTGGTCGACACTTATTTAGGGAAGTCGTTTTAAGAATTTATTAAGGTGTTAAAAATCTTAGGGCCATCTAGGTTTGTTCCTTCCTCAACATCAATGCGACGTGCCCTTCAGGATGCACCACATGCTCCAAGGGTGCCACTCGCCTAGGTTGTTTCTTTTGTGCGATGTGCCCTTCAAGATGCACCACATGCTCCAAGGGTGCCACTCGCTAACTTGTGTTTCTTTCATGTGAGGTGCCCTTCAGGATGCACCATGTGCTCCAAGGGTGCCACTCGCCAACTTGTGTTTATTTCACGCAACGTTCCCTTCAGGATGCACCACATGCTCTAAGGGTGCCACTTGCCAACTTGACTGATTGGTAGACATATATAACCCCTGGAGTCAACACTCCACCAGGTGAACTTCTTGGATACTAAGGTCTCTAAGGAATAAGGCCCCCGCCTTATTGCGTGCCCCTTAGAATCACCATGAGCGATTGTCGCAGTCTGCCCTCACAACATCGTGGATCCTCTCGAACTAGGTAATCGTTAGCATACAGTTCGAGCCACGGTGGGAGTGATAGTAGGCAATGGCAGGTCTGTTGTCCACACCTCTCCCTCAACCTCTCTGGAAATCGTGTGTGGCCCCTTTACTCCATATGTGAGTCTGGTCGGCAAGCTATCGTCAGCCTACATCATCAACAAACTTGTCAAAACATGTCCACATCATAACATCAAATCAATGTAATATCACAGTAAATAAATCAACCCAAATAACACACTCCCTGAATCAATCCGGAGTCGAAGGGGTTCCATCGAGGCCTCAACATCCTCAAGGTCCAAAAACCCTGCACACTCAGTAAAACCGAGTCAATAGCACTTGTCTATGTCAAAGAAGTAAAGCATCATTTCATCTATCATAACGCATCATCATCAAGGAGAAATGTTTTATCATCATAAAAGTCCAGATCACTTGCGAGCAAGTGTCCTCAAAGAATAAGTTTTCTCAGTGCGTCGGAGCGAGATGTTACATACACCCCCTCTTGGTCTAAACTTCATCCCGAAGTTTCTCAGCATAAATTCTGAAATAAATGTATCACAGTATCATAAGTCTATCTATCAAACAAAAATGGAAACTGTTGGCGCATATCATATGCGTCCTCCCAGGTCGCCGATTGCGGACTATAACTGTCCCACTGGACCTTGACCTGATCTACTGTTCGACGTCATAACTGTTGAACGCGATGATCTAAAATGCGGACTGGCTCAGCCTTGAGCACTCCCTCATTCGATACCTACAAGGAACTCATGTCAATCACATGTGTAGGATCACTAATATAATGTCTCAAAACAGATACATGAAAAACATCATGCATACACCTCAAAGAATCACGCAAGGCTAGTCGATAGGCCAGGGGCCCCTTTCTCTCCACAATCTCGAAAGGTCCTACAAACCTGGGAGAGAGTTCAGCTCCCTTTCCAAACTTGATCGAACTCTTATGAGGTTTAACCCGTAAGAAGACTCGATCACCGACCTCGTAACTACGGTCGACTCAGTGTGCATCGACATAACTCTTTTGTCGAAACTACTCTTCTTTAATCCTTTGTCTTATGGTTTTCATTTTCTCTTCCATTTCTTGGATCGCTTCTGGTCCCACCAAGACCCTATCCTCAAGCCGATCTCAACTCAGGGGTGTTCGACACGGTCACCCATAAAGAAACTCAAAAGGCGCCATCTTAATGGTGCTCTGGTAACTGTTGTTGTAAGCGAACTCTACTAGAGGCAAGAATTCCTCCCAACACTTTTGTTGGTCCATCACGTACATGCACAACATGTCTTCCAAGTTTTGGTTCATTCGTTCGGTCTGTCTGTCAGTCTCTGGGTGATACGCAGTACTAAAATTAAGTTGGGCTCCCAAGGCCTCTTGGAAACTCATCCAAAATCGTCCAGTAAACACCGATCCTCGATCAGATATAATCTTCTTAGGCACACCATGCAGCCTCACAATCTCACTAATGAAAAATCTTGCTATGTCAGGTGCCTGATATGTCGTACGCACTGGAATAAAGTGAGCACTCTTCGTCATAGTATCTACTACTACAAAAATCGAGTCGTGTCTCCTTGTCGTCAGTGGAAATCCAACAATAAAATCCATCGAAATAACTTCCCATTTCGATTCCAGAATGGAATGTGGTTGAAGTAATCCTACCGGGTGTCTATGTTCATCCTTTACCTACTGACACTCTAGACATCTAGCCACAAAGTTGACTATGTCGGCCTTCATTGCCTTCCAGAAGAATAAGGGTTTAAGGTCTGCCCTCATCTTCGTGACTCTTGGGTGAGCCATGTAAACTGCTCTATGAGCCTCGCTCAGGATCAACCTCCTCAACTCATCGTTTGGCAGTGCCTAAATCCGACCTCTAAACCTCAATAACCCATCGCTATCAAATGAAAATCCCTCATATCGTGGTACCAACATTGTGTTTTGTCCAAAAAAACCCTCGACCTCTTTGTACCAGTCATCATCACGCTGTAAAGTGAGAATCTTCTCACGTAGATTCGTCTGAAGAGGCAAAACCGAAAAGATGTGTGGCCTCTGACTCAAAGCAGCTGCCACTCGGTTCACCATTCCCTTTATGTAAGTAATCTCAAAGTCGTACTCAACAAGCAATTCCGACCAACGTCATTGTCGCGCGTTCAGGTTGCTTTGCGTAAAAATGTGTTGTAGTCCACAATGATCAGTCCTTAATTCAAATTTTTGTCCAACAAGGTAGTGTCTCCAAACCTTCAAGGCATATACGATGGATAATAACTCCAAATCGTGCGTCACATAGTTCTCCTCATGCCTTCTCAGCTTCCTCGAAATGTAAGCAATCACTCGTCAGTCTTGCATCAAGACTCCGCCTAAACCTTCCTTGGATGCATCAGTGCATACCAAGAAGTCTGCGTCCATGTCAGGGACCTTTAGTATCGACACTGTGGTCAACAACTCTTTAAGCCTTCGAAATGCTTATGTGCATTTCTCGGTCCAAACAAACTTCTTGTTTTTCTTCTGCAATTTCGTGATTGGATTTGCTATCTTCAAAAATTCCTTGACAAACCGTAAATAGTATCCTGCTAAACCCATAAAACTACGCACTTTTGTGACATTCGTCGGTGCAGGCCATTCCATAATAGCCTCAACCTTGGCTGGATCCATGGCGATACCTTCGCCGGAGATGATATGCCCTAATTAGTGAATCCTCGATTGATAAAAAGAGCATTTGGACAACTTCCCATACAATTTGTGCTCTCGTAGATACTGTAGTACCAAGCGCAAGTTCTCGTCATGCTCCTTCGTCGTCCGAGAGTAAATCAAGATATCGTCAATGATTACTTGGACGAACTTGTCCAAGTAGTCGCGAAACACCCCGTTCATCAAACTCATGAATACCCCTGGGGCGTTTGTCAGTCCAAATGGTAAAACAATAAACTCGTAATGTCCAAATATTGTCTTAAAGGCAGTCTTAGGGACGTCATCCTCCTTGATCTGTAACTAGTGATACCCTAATCGTAAATCGATCTTAGAGAACACCGTCGCACCCTTCATTTGATCGAATAGATCATCAATTATTGGTAAGGGATACTGATTCTTGATCGTAGCCTTGTTCAATTGACGCTAGTCAATGCAAAGCCTCCATGATCCATCCTTCTTTCGTATGAAAATAACTGGTGCACCCCACGGTGACACACTAGGGCGTATCAGTCCCAGGTCCAACAACTCCTTCAGTTTCATTTTCAACTCTTGCAACTCCGGGGTTGACATCCGATAAGGCGTTCTTGCTATCGGTTCGGTCCCCGGTTTTAGGTCTATGGTAAACTCCAGTTCTCTTTCCAGTGGCATCCCAGGGAACTCCTCTAGAAATACGTCCACAAACTCCTTCACCACTGGAAGGTGTTCTAGACCTTCTGCTACTCCCTTTTCGTTTAGAGCGAGGATCGCATAAAGCTTGCACCCCTTGCGCATACTCTTTTGTAACTGTAAGGAAGAGAAAAACCTCAGCGATACTCCCTGGTTCCTTCCTACAATCACACGTCTCTGTCCTTCATCATCGACCAAGCTCAACCGTTTCATCTTACACTTGAGTATCGCCTCATGCGATTCCAACCAATTTATACCAATCACGACGTCATAAGATCCTAAGATCGTGACGTACAAGTTGACCCTCGTGACAAACTCTCCCAGGTTAAGGGAACAACCCATAACCTTTCCTCCAACCTTCTGTTTGGCTCCTGAAGCCATATCTACGAAGCTAAACTCGTCCTGTTCGACTGCCTTTACCTTAATCCTTTTTAGCGCTGCACCAGAAATGAAACTCTCAGTAGCACCTGGGTCTATCAAAATACTAAGTTTCTGGTCAGCAACCATACCTGTCGTCTCGAGCATAGTCGACTGGTGTTCTACCTGGCGGTTATTCACTACCGCATGAATCCTATGGGCCTTGCCCATATCTCCCACGGTAGTGGGTTCGTCTGATCCTAAAACTCTGGTCCTCTCCACAGGAAAGTCGTGCTGGTAGTGTGGCTCCCCACACGTCCAACACCCCTTCTTCGGCCCAGTAGTCCTGGTACTCGAAGTAGAAGATGATGACCCACCGGCCTGGAACCCAGGTCTGTTCTGCTGAACATGCCTAAACTGTTGTTGCTACGGGCGACACTGTTGTTGATGTTGTGGTCCCCAATAAGGTGTCCGCTATGGAGGCGGCAGTCATCGGGGTGTAGTGAAAGTGGATCCCCTCTGAAAGCCACGATATCCCGGTGTAACCTACCCTACTGGTCTCGTTGGAGTCCTAGTCTAATCCCCACTGATGAGCTCCCCCTTTGCTATGAGGGCCTTCTGGACGGCATTGTGCAAGGTTTGAGGCATCAATATCCTAACCTTTTCACGCAGGCTGTCGTTAAAAACAAACACAAACCTGTTGACCTTAAGGTCTTTTGTGTTAAGGTGCAGATCATACCGGAGCAGCTCCATAAAACGTGCCTCGTACTCGGGCACCGTATGACCTCCCTGTCATAATGCGTTGAACTCATTGAGCTGACACTCAATGAATTCCTCTGAAAGGTACCTCTCTTGGAACCATTCCTCGAATAGTTCCCATGACACGTCTTTGAAGGCCATGCTCAGCTGCGGTAGGAGCGTCTTCCACCATAGAAGAGTGCTCCCCTTCAGTTGAAAGACCACCATGCAGACCTTCATGTTGGAGGTATATTCGCGAAGTGCGAAGCACATCACCATGTTCTCCAACCATGCCTTGGTGGTTGCGCCGTCCGGGGAACCAAAGAACTCGGGAAATTTGACCTTCTCGAGTTCACGGTGAATGCTACCAGTAACGACCGGTGCGCGCGGCAGAACCTCAGCAGGTGTTGGCGCCCTGGCCTCGTATCTGTCCAATCGGTTGATCAGTGCCTCAGACATGTGTTGAAAAAATCTCATCATCCCAACAACATCGCCAACAGCTATCTGCTCCTGTCCGAGAACCTGCTCGCCTCCCTGGGGGTTAGACCCCTCAGGCATGGATGCTACTGGAGGCGTCAGGCCTCCTCCCTGAGCACCTCGTTGTCTGCCTCCACGACGTCATCTAACCATGATTACCTGCATGCACACAATCAACTCAATCAACAACAGTATAATCAAATCTAATCATGTCAACGGAAGTCGTAGCGAATCCCAAGTCGCGGGTCGAACCCACTCTGATACCATATGTGACAGCCTCCTCGTTATGAAAACAACTCTCATAATAGGTGCAATTTTTTTTTTTTGGTTTAAGGTGTGTGCACGCATGTAAAAAGGAAATAGACACACTTGACTCTACGTCACCACCCAACGACTAAAAAGACGCAACCACGATGATCACAACAAGAAGATATAAGGTGCACAATAAGTAACTACAAGCATTAAACGACATACTGTGTTATGTACAGTACGAACACAGATGGAAGAATCCATAGTAGTAGATTTTACTATTTCTACACAGGAAAGCAGAGCGTTTAATCTTAGTTCTCTACTCCGGAGAGAGAGAATGTCAGATAGGCTCATGGCTAACTGCTCAGGCACAAACTAGTAATCTTTGTTAGGTGTGTCGCAAGAGTGGAAACCCTGCCTTTAAAGGGCCCGAGACTCTTGATACGGCACTAGATTCTTTACACAGAAAATAATCACACACACAGACTTATATACAGAGCGACTAGCTTTATCAAATCGAAGAGTCTGATATCATACAATTGTGAGTTTGGACAATTCCAATTATAGTACTAACCCTGAAATTAATTAACAATCTCAATACATCCTATATGTTACATATACCATAAAATTACAATAACATTATCTTAACAACCTCACATATTATGTTATCACAACCTTGCAACTAAAACATCAATCACCAATCACATTACTCCTTGTATGCTACCAATGCAATGAGGTTGCAGTAACTTTACCATAAAATAAATCAACATTACGTTTATATTACCATAACCTTGCCAATGAATTAATAATAAAATAAATAATTACCGTAGCATTTAACATGAAGCATTACATTACATGATTCTTCCATTGCGCGCAAGTCTCATTCATTAGGCTACATGTCATTCAATTCTTAAATAATCATGGGAGCGAGAATAAGTAAGTTTAAGCCATCATTAGAAATAACTATATAAAAACTAACTATCTAGATCGACCATCTACTACTTAAATCCTCAATGCGTAAAAACTAAATCTATGTCAATCATTCACTACATACTAACCACTACTCAAGTAGCGATAACTAAAACCATCGGTATTGCATCCACAAGGCCATAAGGTGCCATCTCAACAACACTAAATATACATCAATAAGCCAGTCAGAACTTCGCCAAGGTTAACATGTACCACAATTTAACAACATTACCTTGAGATATTAATCACATTATATTTTTATTTCCCTTACTCGACAATTAAATCATTAATCTCATTAAATCTTGTATGTCACCGATACCATCGGTTTTCAGTAACATTATCCACAACAACATCACATTTATATTACCATTACCGTTATCATTTTCATCAACGTTAAATTACAATATCAATACCATAAAACAATGATAACCATAGCAATAACCTTACCATAAGCATACCTTAAACATTACTTTACGTCGATCATCACCCTAAGCATTAACATCAACTTAACCTTATATTACATTAGTTTTATCATGTACAGTAATAACCTCGAAGGTTAGCATTATCCAATTACATTAAAAACCAAACCCAACTATATTGAACCATAACCAAATCCTATTTAACGATATTCAAGGTAAATTAAAACAAATCCCATTTATAATAGAACAATAACCAATAAAACATCCCCTCACACATTATTAAGACAATTATTCCCATCCGATTAATAAGATAGGTTCGTCTAATTTAGTAGATTGAGAATAACTACCAACAATTGGATGAAAAAGGAACTATATAACTAACTGACTGTCCTGGATCCATACCAAATAAAAAAATGAAAACCTTACAAATTTTCGTGGTAAATGACAGTTGCTAAAACATTAAAAACTTCGTTGTAAAAGACAATTGTTGAAACATTAAAATTTTCGTATAACTCAATATGGAAAGCTGTTGTGGTTTTTTTTTATTGTTTTAAACTTTTGTTAAAGGCGGCTTCCAGAGCTTAAGCATGCTCATAAATTCCAGCACACCGATATCCAAGTTTACTAAATCTGACCTAAATCCTACCATAATAATAAAATAGAATCCAAAATTTCCGTCACCAACTGACTTATCATAAAAGAAAAAATCGGAGAAGTCGAAAACGCAGAAGGGAGGGTTTCTTATAATGAAAAATAGGAGGGCGTGGTCAACAATCATAGCCCAAAACGCCGGGGTAAGTTCCCTAGCCAGCCCACGACTGGATTTAGTAAAACGATGCCATACGCATAGTGGATAACGCTGTTAAGTTCCCCCCTTTTTTTTTCTGAAGGGAGTTGTTGCTAGTACTCTGAATAAAACAAGATTTCGTGGGGTATGGGTAGCACGCGCAGGCAGATCGCTTAAAGGATTCGAAGGTGTATCACACCCAACAGACTCAGTCATAAATCGAGCAATTCGTGGGCGTTAAAGACAACCACGAAGGAGGCGTTTACGGACAAATTGTGGTCAGCTAGACAGTAAACTAAGGACACCCCACGCCTGAATGAAAATCAGAATCCGTCTTACAACGAGATTGCCCAAGATGGGCCTCACCAGCTCAATCGCCCTTACCCCCACAACAGAACAAGATCGATGTATCGGGTTATTCAATCATAAATTAGGTTAAAATGCATACAGAGGGTACCGAAATGAGTAGGCGTTACCTCCTTATAGAGGGAGTTCTCCCCTATGTAATAGACTAGAGTAAAAGGTTCCTTACCTACATGACCAATTCGCCTTTACTGAGCGAATTGCCAACACGTCCTCTACTGGTAGAGTTCGAAGTGGTAGATAGAAGTAAAAGGTTCTACAATTTTTTTACCATAGTAAAATCCTTCCTACTTATCTATGTAAAAGACAGAAATACTAGTTATATTTCCACCAAATAAATACAGTACTCGCATTAACTCCAAGGAACAACAACCGTGCATCTTAACTATAACAACGAAGGTCATTTGACTGTATAACTGTACAATGAAGGTTCTAAAGGTGAAAATACTACATCCAGGAATGATACTGTGCGAAGAGTACGCAGAGGCATGAAGGTCCCAATCCCAGGAAAAGTAGAACCCCAACCAGAACATAGGCCAAATGATTTTAGGCATTTAATGAAAGAGCTAGGCTTAATACAGAGTTCAATCATTATTACTATACGGATACAACTTGCAGAGAAAACTATTCAGGCGATCAACAACTGATTCAATGCTTTTACAACATTACAAATTTAATTGCTGAATTAAATAAATATGCATTCTACTCCTACAACTAAATATCATACCGTTGCCTTCTTGCCTGCCTCGAATGACTCTCATGCTTCGAGCTATCCCACTTGTGCTCCGTGCCGCTCCCGCTCGCCGACCGTCGAGACCTCACCGGTACCTCCCAGCCAATCTCTAGGGGTACTCTGCTTCCCCCTTATGCCCCCGAGCTGCAAAGGGGCCACACACTATCCAGATGGTATGTCTAGCTTCCCAGCTTGCCTCGCAAGGCCAAGCTACCACTCCTATCCGAGCTGGAAAATCCCAACTCCTCACAGGTAATCAGTCAAGTCACAAATCCGGCAGCGTAACGTTATGCTAACAACCGATCCCCCTCTTTCTCATCTTTCCTTTCTTTTATACAGTTTTTCCAACCTCCAACTTTCTCTAAATCACATTTTAATTAAGTTTTAATAAAAATATTCTAAATATTCTCCTTCGCACAAGTGTCGTCCATCCCCCTCTTTCCTCAAATAATTATTTTCTTTAAATTATTAAATTACTCATTTCCCTCACCCACCTAGATTTGCTCCTAAATTTCCTCCTAGGTGTTCCTAGATCCCCTTACATGTTTTAAATAATTTCCCTAAAAATGAAGTTGCTAAATTAGCTCAATTTAGAAGGTTCTTAATTGCAGATTCCTTAGTATGTTGACCTCGCTTTTACCATAAGTTTCCAACTTTCATTTATTATGTTTCCTCCAATACTTAGTTTCCTAATTCTTATTATTCCCTTCTTTCCCCTTTTTATTCGAGCCAAAATGGTAGTTGCGTTGTTTACTCTTTTCCCTTTTATTATTAATTTAAAATCTTTTTATACTTCCATAAGTTAAATAATTTATTTCCTCTTTACAATTTAAAACCACGGATTTTAATTAAATTATTCCTCTCTTCATTTTACCCTCTAAATTTAAGAAGACGAAAATTATTACTTAAGTGGGTTTTAGTTTATATCTTTATTTTATTTTTTTAGGGTCTTTTTCTTAAGGCTTAACAAAATTTTACCCTAGAGAAGTTTTAGACTTAGGTTTAGATTCTGAACTGGTCAACAATTATTTAGGGAAGTCGTTTTAATAATTTACTAAGGTGTTAAAAGTCTTAGGGCCATCTAGGTTTGTTCCTTCCTCAACATCAATGCGGCGTTCCCTTCAGGACGCACCACGTGCTCCAAGGGTGCCACTCGCCTCAGTTGTTTCTTTTGTGCGATCTGCCCTTCACGATGCACCACATGCTCCAAGGGTGCCACTCGCTAACTTGTGTTTCTTTCACGCGACGTGCCCTTCAGGATGCACCACGTTCTCCAAGGGTGCCACTTGCCAACTTGTGTTTCTTTCACGCGACATGCCCTTCACGATGCACCACGTGCTCCAAGGGTGCCACTCGCCAACTTGACTGATTGGTAGACATCTATAACCCCTGGAGTCAACACTCCGCCAGGTGAACTTGTGGGAGACTAAGGGCTCTAAGGAATAAGGCCCCTGCCTTATTGCGCGCCCCTTAGAATCATCGTGAGCGACTGTCGTAGTCTTCCCTCATGGCATCGTGGATCCTCTCGAACTAGGTAATCATTAATCTACAGTTCGAGCCACGACGGGAGTGCTAGTAGGATGTGGCAGGGCTACTGTCCACACCTCTCCCTCAACCTCTCTGGAAATCGTGTGTGGCCCCTTTAATCCATATATTATTTTGGTTGGCAAGCTATCGTCAGCCTGCATCATCAACAAACGTGTCAAAACATGTCCACATCATAACATCAAATCAATGTAATATCACAGTAAATAAATCAACCCAAATACCACACTCCCTGACTCAATCCACAGTCCAAGGGGTTCCATCGATGCCTCAACATCCTCAAGGTCCAAAAACCCTGCACACTCAGTAAAACCGAGTCAATAGCACCTGTCTATGTGAAAGAAGTAAAACATCATGTCATCTATCATAACACATCATCATCAAGGATAAATGTTTTATCATCATAAAAGTCCAGATCACTTGCGAGCAAGTGTCCTCAAAGAATAAGTTTTCTCAGTGCGCCGGAGCTGGATGTTACAAAAGGTAAGACAAGACCAGGCATGGCAATACATAACATGGCATGACATGGAAAGGTAAGGCAAGACAAGGCATGGCAAGGCAGGGGGTTGCATGGCATGGCATTGCAAGGCATGGCATGACACGTCAAGACATGGAAAGGGAAGGCATTGCATGGCAAGGTAAGGCATTGCATGGAAAGGTAAGGCATGGCAATGAAAGGAAAATAAAGGCATAGCAATGAAAGGAAAAGAAAGGCATGGCAAGGTGTTCACTGAAAATGATGGTAATGGAGATTGAAGACCAAAAACTGAGTCGTGTGATAATGGTGTCAATTTCATTATGATTCATTGGGGAATGTGTTTTTTGAATATAATGGTAGAGTAAGGATGAAGAAGGAAAATCGAGGTGCGTGCCAACGATGTTGTTAAAAATGAAAAATGGTAGGGATGGGACTGAGAGTGTGGGATGGAAAAAATTGTTCCTATAATCAAAATTAAATTAATTTGAAGTCCAACAAGTGGGTGACAAAAGGACTTAAAATAAAATAAGGCAGAGCATAGAGAAGAAAACAATAGATAAGAGAGGTGATAAGAGTGTTGGTCCTCTGGTATGGGATGAAGAGAGGATAAATGCAACCAAGTAGAGAGGAAAATAAATCGTTGGTTCGCTAGGATAGGAGAAGAAATGGGAGTCTGTATTTTTAGGTGTGTTTTTTCTTAATTTCTGCTAAGCATGGTTAGGCTTGTATGTGTTGTCAATGTTACTTGTGTCGCTTTGATTTTTGTTGATATTTTTTTCATTGTCTTTGTTTTTTGGGGGGAGGGATTTGGTTTGTCGGAACTAGAGGGAAGGAGATATGTGTGTATAAAAAAACATGTCAAAACATTTTATAGTTGATGGAGTCACAGATGGACAACCAAGGTGGTGGAGGTAGGTAGGTATCATAATTTGTTTTATTTCTTGATAAAATATTTTAGGAAAAATAAGACTCATGAGTTCTCTTTTATTATTTCATTCATATATGTCGAATAAATCCAAATGTCTTCTAAAGGTGAGGCATGGCTAACAACGAATAAATGATATGTGCAATAGAGAAATGTAGCCTCTCGTGTAAGGTGAGTCTTAATTTTTTCTTCTTCTTTCAATGGAGTACTTATACTAGTACTTATTTGAACATGACCATGACCTAGACCATTAACTAGACCTAGACCATGACATAGACCATAACCTAGACCTTCCTAGCTCCATCTAAGCCTAGGCATAACCTATACTCTACCCTTAACACCCTCCATGCCTAATTCCTAAGTGAACTATGCCTATACCTCTTGTTTAATAAGGATATTTTATGGATATGACCATTCACCTATGGTTTAATAATGATTTCACATGATTTAATAATGATTATGATAGGTTGATTCTTCTTTTTTATTTTAATATGAGCATAATCTTTTAGTGGATTTGATATTCTTTATATGAAATATTTATCCTTCTTTAAATCTTTTTATTAATTTTTTTTAAATCATTTTATCTTTCACATTTCGTACCTTTTTTAATGATTTGATTATGTCTCTAGGATTTCCATTTGTTTGATTTTATGTTATCAAAAATCATTGATTGAGAGAATTTTTCTTATGAAATTGACATAGATTATGTATTGCTAGAACACTTATTTGTTTATATGTTTTTCAATATTAGACTATTGTTACTTTTAATCTCCATTATTTGTTGAATGTTGTTGTTTGGGAAGGGCCATCTCATTTCATCCAAAAATGTATTCATGGTGATAAGACATGTATCTTCTCACTTTGCATGGAAAAAGATAGCCCACAACATGAAACTTTCTTCCCTTCTCTGCATCCAATCAATGAAATAATTTCATCTAAATGAACTTAACTATTTCATTGAAATAAACTCAACTAGTTGTTTCTCACTATGCCCTTCCATGATGAGTGACGCATTATGCTTCATAGATTATATGTCTTGATGAGTGACGAATTATGCTTCGTAGATTATAAGTCTTTCAAGCATGGAGTTGCGTTTTGAGGACGGACTTTCTTTTATAAGAATTTGATGGAAATGAACTCAAGTACTTGTCACTCACCATTCCCTTCTCCCTTCCATGATGAGTGACCCATTGTGATCCATGGAGTTTCTCTCATAAGAATTTCATGGAAACGAACTCAACAGAGAATGTTGTTGAATTCACTCATATGATGTCTTACGATCTTAATTTGCATTTAGTGATATTTTTTTACCTAATTTATACTCTTCAACCTATCATCCATGATGATTCATTTAATTGGATTTTCTTCTCTTATCATAAATTTATACTCTTCAACCTATCATTCATTATGATTCATTTAATTGGATTTTCTCCTCTTATCATAAACACACTCCTCATTTACTTGGATTTTTTAATTGAAACAGTTAATAAAAATTAACATTTTTTTTTCTTAAAATGGTTGGATATGGAATTAATATTGGAGTTTTTAATTGAAATAGTTAATAAAATTAACAATTTTTTTTTCTTAAAATGATTGGATATGGAATTAATATATGAATGTTAAAAGCAATAAGGAAAATATATATAAAAAAAAATTATTCATTTTATTCTTTGGTTTAAATTATTTTTATTAAAATAAAGCACATGAGAGATTCAATGATAAAACTTTATTTTATTTTTTCCAAATTTAACAAATAAAGAGGAAAGAAAATAACATTTTATTTTCTATAAATTAGTTCAAATATTAACACATTTTATGGATTCTTGGTGATGCATTAAGTTAGCTAAGTTAAAAATACCTTTAAATGTGTGAATTAATTAAAATGTTCTTTAAAATAAAAAATAATATAGAAAAAATTAGGAAACAAATTAATAAGGAAATAAAAAAACTAGGATTGAATATTTCATAGTTATATTCATCTTACAAACACGAATATTTTAAGGATGAATTTTTTTATTAAAATGTATAAACTTGGGCTAATCTTACTAGTTCTTAATATGCAAAATGTAAAATGTTATGGGGAAGTTTTGTAAAAATATTAAATTTTTAAGGATTTAATATAGTTTCTATAAAATTTTGGCCATTTTTAAGATGAAATAATTTTATTTTATGGAATTTGGGCCAATCAGTTTTAGAAAAAAATAGAAATTGACAATTTTGTTTTGGAAAACCATGGAAAATTAGTCCATTGGCAAAATTTTACCCCTAAAATTTTCCATGCTTACAAAATGGAAACAACTATTTATCTTTTTCCACAATACATGTGTATAGAATTGAAAAAAAAAGATAACATAAATTAAAAAACAAAAGAAAAAAAAAAACATAACAAAAATTAAGGTTAACTAAATAATGAGTAAAATACATCCAAATAAACCATGAGATGCAATAATACACCCTAGATAAGATATATGAAGAGGAAAACAAACAATAATCAAAATATAAAAAACTACAATAAAATAAGATATATGAAGAGGAAAACAAGCAATAATCAAAATATAAAAAACTACAATAAAATAGTAAGGAGGATCTTATCAAATGATTAAGGAGATGGTGGTCCATGAAGAGAAGGAGAAATGAAAGATTTGAAGAAATCTAAAAGAATGATAATCATCAGAAACTAAAAAGAGGTGAAAGAATAGTAAATTTGTGAAAAATAGTTATAACAAAAATATATACTGGATTCACATCCACAAATAAAATGAGCTTTTAATTTTTATTTTTTCCTTTATACATATTGTTTTCAACTATCAATAAAAATTGAGTGGTTCTATTATTTATTTTATTTTTCCCAGGAAAGATTTTGTAGGAACCTCTACACTTCTTAGCATTTAATGAATGGTACATAACGAACAACTCAAGCTTCCATCATACATGTTGTATCCTCAATAATCAATAAGTATTGAACAATGTTCCACATGTTTGAAAAATGAGAGAAACATTTGAACAACATCCCACATATATAAAAAAAAAAAAAAAAAAAACAACATCAATAGGTATTAAACAATATTGCACATTTATTAAAAAGATGGAAAAAATTGAACATCATCCCACATGTATGGGAAAATAATATAAAACATTAAGAAATGTTTCAAGATTATGAAAAAATGGAAAGTAAACATTTCTACAAGGTTATGGGTATCGAATATTTAAATAGAAAATAGGATAGAGAAGAGAAAATTTAATAGTCCTAAAACCAATTACAAAATAATCATATTCATTTTACAATTAATTAAACATTATACGAGCTCGTCCAATAATTTGCATATCAAATATAAATCAAACTTGAAAATAGTAAACCAATTATTATTTATTAAATAGTAAATCAATAATAAATTAAATAGTAAATCAATTATTATTTATTTTATAAAATAAATAGATAATAAAATTGAAAGGAGATATGTTAAATAACAAACATGTTTATAAAGGTTGGAATTTAATATTAACTTATGAAATTAGAATGTTGTATGGTAAATTATTTATGAAAATTATAATAATTAAGTGCCAACAACTTAAAAATCCATGACATACATGTTTCTCTTATTCCAAGAAAGCTAAGATCATCTCACATAATTAATAAAGTTACTTAATAGTTAAAAGGTTAACATATTACTATACAATGAAGAGCTTATGTGTTTAAATAGAAATATAATCTCAAGTAATCATCCACATATCAAATTGTTACCATATGAATACCAACCATATAATTATTTCCTCCTATTTTAAAATAGGATGGTATTTGACTCCAGTACCATTATTTTTGTTTCATATAATATTCATTTAAATTTAGTTGTATTCTATTTTATTAATATTCATCCCCACTTAATGTATTTTGTGTAGATTTTGCAATTATTTATTTTCTTCTATTATGTTTGAATTTTGTAATTGTTATTTTTTTTCATATTATGTATGGATTTTGTGTGTTTGTATCTATCTACATTCATGTATTTATTTCTCACATAATATACAACATAATGAGTGACTTCCAACTGAAGTTATGGGCATTTAATCCAAATTTTCTTAAATCAATTTTGATGAACTGAAATATATGAAAAACTATGGATTATTGGAATTACTAATAAACTAAAAATTTAATAACTAACAAAGAGATTAGTGATTGAGCTATGATCAATTTTCAAAAAATGATAACCATGGTAATAATAGAATTTAAAAATAGTTAGGACCACGTATTTAATGTATATAGTTACCATGTCGTGGAATTCACAATCAAAACATATAATTACCATGATCATGAATTACAATCAAGGGCCAAAATTCAGCTAATGTGAAGTTGAGTAATCCACTTCACATGGTATACATGTATATGTCATTGGAGTTGTTAAGCTTTGAATTTGTATGGGTGCATCCAACTCCACATGTTTCATGTGTATGCGTGTATCCAACTCCACCCATCTCATGGTACTAGAGATACAATCAATGTCTCATGGTACTCTAGATATGTGGTCCAAATTATTAACTTAGATAAAAAAAAGCTAGAAAGGAGACATCAAAAGATACTCAATAGTCCCAAATAACAAAGATTTCCTAATGGAATGTTGATAACTTTGGAATGTTGATAACTGTAAATTATCTTACAAATTTGGTTACAAGATCATTCAAAAACAAATAAATGGCAACATTGCACTTCACATCCATGATATCAGTAATAGTAAAATTCCAAATAGAGGTTATGTATGTTTGGAAAAAAAATTACTCAAAATTTATGTATACCTTAAGATTGAAAAAATCATATACCATTGGAGCTTGGTCAAATTTAAATAATATGAAAAAATAATTATTTTGTTAAGCAAATGTACAACATTGTATAACAAGAAAAATATTTGTAGTCAAAGGAAAACTAATGAATTGTCAATGATGAATCAAATATTATAGTCCTAATCTCTCAGAGGGACTATTAAAACATATCCTACTCTTCTTTGTGCATCCTTCCTAGTCAAATTTTATAATTCATTTATAACCAAGCTAAACAATATTGGTAAAGGATAGTATTCTTCTTTTACGCCCATACTATTATTGATTTTAACTTTTATTCTTTCATTAATACTATTTATTAGTATTTTTCTTTGATAACCTTTGTTTATAAGAAATATTTATCTTCTCTTCATTCAATCATAATTTTTACTTTCTTCATTATTTCTCAAAGTTTCATTCAATGGATTTTATCATAACTTTTAGCAAAATCCCTAAAACATAAGTAACTAACAACATATCTTTCTTGCTCTTTCTCATACACAACTCTAATTAAAGTTACATATTGGTTATTGGTTAAGTTATTTTAGGTTTTATTCCTACCTCTCCATGATTTTCTAGAATAACTTATGTTCATTTAAGAAAAGGAAAGTTACAATCTTTTCTAGCAATTTTTTTTCTCATAATGTACAAACATTATATTATTTCTTTCTCTTTTGTATAGCATGGTAAATAATTTCATAAATGCAATTTCTTCCAATTTTTTTGGATTGTCCCATTGAACTATCAATTAGATTTTATTGTTATTTCTAAAAAATGTTTTCACTTTCCAATACAAAGAATATTATTGAATTCACTCATATGATGTCTTATCATCTTAATTTACACTTAGTGATAATTTTTTAGTTAATTTGTACTCTTCAACATAGCATACATTGTGACTCATTTAATTGGGATTTTTCTTGCAATCTTGAAGACATTTCTCATCCACTTAGAATTTTTTTTTTATAAAAGTTTATTTTTATCTTGAAATGGTTAATACAATTAACCCTTTTTTTTTTAAATAATTATCCCTATTTGTTGGTAGTATATGAAATTAATATATGAATGTTAAAGACAATAAGGAAACTCATTAACAACATTAACAAAATGTATTCATTTTATTCTTTAGTTTTTAAACTGTTTTTATTAAAATGAGCAAATGAGAGATTCAATACTAAAAGTTAAACTTTGTTTTTCCCAAATTTTAAAAATAAAGAGGAAATAAAAAAATCTTTTCATTTTCTATAAATTAATTCAAATATAAACAAATTCTACTATATGATTGGTGATGCATCAATTTAAGGAAGTTAAAAATACCTTTTTAAATATATGATTCAATTAAAATGTTTGTAAAAAAAATAGAAAATTAGAAAATAAATTAGTAAGCAAATAAAATAATTAGGATTGAATGTGTATTTCATAATTACAATCACTTTACAAAATGGAAATAAAAATTTACCTTTTCCCACAATATATATATCTTTATAGAATTGAAAAAAAAAATAACATAAATGAAAAAAAAAAGAGATAATATAAATTAAAAAAAAAATAATAAGAATTAAGGTTAGCTAAATAATGAATGAAATAGATCCAAAGGAAACCACTATGCAAGAATACAAGCAAGATATATGAAAAGGAACACACAAAATAGTCAAAATACAAGAAAATAGTAAGGAAAACCTTATCAAATGATTAAGGAAATGAGGTTGGGTGAAGAGAATGAGAGATCAAAGATTACACAAATCTAGGTGAAGAGAAGGAGAAATCAAAGATTACACAAATCTAAGTGAAAGATAATGATTGAGCAACTAAAAAGAGGTGAAAAAATAGTAAATTTGTAAAAAGTAGCTATTTATAATAGAGAGATAATGATTGAGCAACTAAAAAGAGGTGAAAAAATAGTAAATTTGTAAAAAGTAGCTATTTATAATAGAGATACATATTGGATTTACACCCACAAATAAAGTAAGCTTTTAATATTTATTTTTTCCATTATACATGTTATTTGTCTCCGAAGTGCCAGTGCAATGGTCACATCTCTAGCCAAAAGTTTTTGGTGCATAGATTTGAATTCATGCATAAGTTTGAGTTACAACATTAGATGCCAACATCTAGAATATTCTTATATCAATACCGAAATTGCATTAGTCTATTATTCTAAAACTCATGTTGAATTGGTGGGGCATTACTTATAAAAAATACTTAAAATGTATTGGGAATAGAAATAAAAACTATACTTAAACCAAAAAATAATCATAGCCTCTTGTTATAGTATAAGGAATTTTTTTGAAATAAATCATGAGCCAATTATTATTTATTCTATAAAATAAATCCTCAATTGAATTGAAAGGAAATGTGTTAAATAAAAAATATGTCTGTGAGCTTAACATTAACTTATGAAATTAGAATGTTGTATGTTAAATTATTTATCAAAAATATAACAATTATTTAAAAGAAAAATAAAACTAATGAATTTTAAGTGCCAACAAATTAAAAATTCATTAACATGCACGTTTTTCTTATGCCATATAAGCTAAGATCATCACACATAATTAATAAAATAGATACTTATGAAGTTTAACGTATTACTATATAGTGAAGAGCTTGTATAATAATCACTAATCACTGATTTGAAAGTGAAGTTAGCCTCATTTACTAGATATTTTCTAAAATCAATTTTGATATATTTTCTAAAGTGAAGTTACCCTCATGAACTCGGATATATGGAAGGGAAAGGAAAAACTATGGATTATTATTGGACGATAACTTAAGTTATCTATGTTTGGAAAAAAAATTGCATTGTGTGAGTGTTCAATATAACTTAAGTATAACCTAATATTAAAAAAAAAAAACATTCAGTTAGAGCTTGGCCAACCAGGAATGGAATACTATAGTTCTATTACTTAGTGGTTCTATCATTTTATTTTATTTTTCTGAAGAAAATTTTTATAGGAAACGAAGAAATTCTTGGAATTTAGTGGATGGTACATAAGGGACATCTAGTAAGGCATGCAATTGATTGAGAGATTGACCCCGTTAGCCCAAAAAACTCAAACTTCCCTTATACATGTTTGAGTGGAGAGGTATGAGGAAGATGTGTAATTCTTGAGATGTTCAACATTGTTGACATGAAGTATTTAAAAAATATTAACAACAAAACAAAAATTCAGATCTATCATGCTCCTAGAGGGATCAAATTCTTCGAGGTGCAAACCTTCTTTTAGGCACCTCAAGGATTTGATCCCTATAGGGGCATGATAGATATAGAGTGAATATGGATCTACCCTAATGTATCCTCAACAATCAATAGGAATTAAGCAATGTTCCACATGTATAAAAAATGAGAGAAAAAATTGAACATCCCACATGTATGAAAAAAGAGGAACAAAACATTGAGTAATGTTCCACAAGTATGAAAAAGGGAAAGAAAACACTTTTACAAGGTTATGGGTATTGACAATATTTAATGCAAAATATCATAGCTAGGAGAGGAAATTTGATACTCCTAAAAACAATTCCAAAATGCCACAAGATAGAATATCCTACTACTATTTCACACATAAGCACTTCCACAATCTGTCCAATAGAACAAGACCAAATAAATAATCCTATTCATTTTACAACCAATTAAATAGTAGAAGAAGGAAAATCAAGCAAATAATCATACTCATTTTACAACCAATTAAACATTATACTAGAAAAAAAAATTCCAAGAAAAACTATATTTTTATTTTAAACCAAACAAAAAAATAAAATAAAAATCTCAAATAATTATAAATTCAACTTGAAAATCTTATTATCAAAAACATTTTTTTTTTTTAAATAAGAAGATACCAACATTAACCAAAATGAAGAAATGAGCTATGTGACTAGGGTTTAGGGATTCACAGCTGCTGCGAACTGTGCCCACAAGATGATAGCCCCACAAGGGCTCATGAATCGCAGGGAGGGGGCGCTGACTAGCGTCTCCTATAGCCAAATCACTGCCAATGCAAATATTTAAGCAGGAATGAAGAGGCCGACTTTTGAGACGCCTCCATACATGCGCGCGAAGCTTCTAGCAGAAGGGACCTTCAAGGACCGGGAGATGGACATCGATCCAGCTAAGGAAAATGTCCCTGCAAACACCTCAGCCCCCTGGACGCCGGGTAAATGCATCCCACAGGCACCACATGCCCCAAAATATGTGATAATCTCACCACACATCAAAGAGCAGAAACAATACATGAGAGATAATGCCCTGGTAGGAAAGTTTTTAGGGCTTTGGCCCTCTGAGCGTGATCTGATCAAATGGATATAGTACTGGTGGAAACCAAAAGGCCACTATGATCTACAACTGGGCTCGAAGGGATTCTTCACAATCATCTTCCACAACCTAGAGGATAGAAACTATGTCTTTGATGGAGTGCCATACTTCTACAACTCGGCTGGACTCTTCTTGAGATTTTGGACAGAAAAGTTCAGCCCCGAAAAGGAAGAATTCGCCCATGTGTCGGTATGGATCAGACTGTACTCTCTCCCCCAGGAGTTCTCGCTAGAAGAGGTCCTTGCAGGCATCGACAACACCATTGGAATCTACGTTAAGTCATCCGAAGCCACCAAGCAGCGACGCTACACGTCATATGCATGAATCTGTGTATATATGAACATAGCTAAGCCTCTCCCGGGTTCAATAACTCTCGAATATCATGACGAGGAATGGTCCCAAACCATTGACTATGAACACATTCCCTTCTGATGCAGGAAATGCCACGAACATGGTCAACTCTTCAGAGAATGCCCTCTCAATATGATTCACAAGGAAGGAAATCTAGAAAGCAGCAAAGACAAAGAAGGCTTCGTACAACCAGCAGGGAGAAGGCGACAGGGAGGAAGAAAGCAATCGGCCCAGGTAAGTAAAGATCCATCTACTAGCAATAAGTTTGCAATTTTACAAGATCAATCAGAAAACCCTACAACCCCGACCAATATGAATGTTCCACCCCTGCACAATGAACCCCAGTCTGCGGGCCAAGACATTGAACACCCCCAAAGAGTAAGGAATCAGACCTTCCTCCCCCAGGCTTGGCTCGAGATATGCCAAACTTGCAGGAGATCGAAGATGGGGACGAGGAAATGGAGTTGGAGGAACAAGACCAAGCTGGGGTGGATCTGGATAGCCTGGAGCATGCTTACAGACATCAAAAACTTTATACCATACCCAGGCATCAACTGAGGAAAGTACACAAAGTATTTCTCAACTCTTCCACAGGGTCCTTAGCCCGGGCTAGCAAAGCCCTGGGAATTCAAGGAAGTCAAACAAAAAACCCAAATAAAGCTCAAAAAGAAGAAAAGAAAAGGGGAAGGAAATCCACCAACAAGCTCATATAAGAAATAGGAAATTTCATGGTAAACTCAGGGCATATCCACCTGATCTCGGACAACTTCCCTCCTCTCCCCACCCCCCCGTCATTATGAAGATCATATCTTGGAATATCAGAGGCCTCAACGGACGTAGCAAGCAAAAAATGCTACGGGAACTGATCTTAGTGGAAACACCAGATGTTATATTGTTACAGGAAACAAAATGTACCTCAAAAGACATAGATCGACTACTTCCTCACTGCTAGAGGCAAGGGGGAGCGGTCTCAATTGACGCCATCGAAATGGTTGGAGGATTGGCTATCCTCTGGAATACCAACGCTATACTAATGGAAAACTTTCATACTACCAGATGGTCTATCACAGCAGATTATAGGCTCATCGGCTCTAACAAGCCTAGACATCTAACCAACGTCTATGGCCCGACCAGTCCAAGGGACAAACAG
Organism: Picea engelmannii; assembly: GCA_009831015.1. Taxonomy (NCBI): domain Eukaryota; kingdom Viridiplantae; phylum Streptophyta; class Pinopsida; order Pinales; family Pinaceae; genus Picea; species Picea engelmannii. The sequence goes on from ML780357.1 coordinate 315,045, forward strand.
GCTTTCCTCAGGAGACTGAGTTACTTGTCCAGTCTCACACATTATAACAGATGGATTGTTGGCGGTGATTTTAACATCATCCGCAGCCTGAAGGAAAAAAAAGGAGGATCAAGGAGACTGGATTGAGACACCTGCGACTTCAACAGACTAATAGATGATCTTCGTCTAATTGATTTGGAGGCCAGCAATGGCATTCACACTTGGACAAACAGAAGAATGGGAGTGCATCAAATAGTTTGCAAACTAGACCGCTTCCTCATATCGGAATCTCTTATGATGGACGGTACTGCAATGGAATCCACTATCTTGAATCTCCCTGGATCAAATCACTGGCCCATACAACTATGGTTGGATGTCCCGACCACTCCTGGAAAGAAACCCTTCCGATTTGAACAGTTCTAGCTAGATCACCGGGATTTCCAAGCAAATATCCAAGATTGGTGGAGGCAGGCAGAGATCCCTCATGGATCCAAAATGTATAGATTCCAGCAAAAGCTAAAAAATCATAAGCAAACGCTCAAACTCTGGAATAAGCACACTTTCGGCAGCGTCTTTGACTCCCAAAAAACAACTGTCAGAGAAAATGCATAAGATTCAACGCCAGATCAGAGAGAAAGGGCTAACAGACGAGCTAAAAGCCAAGGAACTCAAAGTGACCCAACATATTGAAGATAGGAAAAGACAGGAAGAGATACTGTGGAAACATAAGTCATGTATTCAATGGCTTAAGGAAGGGGAACGCAACGCCAAATTCTTTCACAGAACTCTTATCCAGAGAAGGCACTCCAATAAGATCACGCATCTCATCTCGGATGAAGGGGAAACCCTTCACTCCCATGCTGATTTGGAAACAAACTTGATCGAGTACTTTCAAGACCTCCTCACAGAGCCCATCCCGGATAGATAGGAAGCAATCAATAAGGTTACAAGGCATGTGCCCTCCCTTATAACCAAGGAGCAAAACACAACTCTTCTCCGAACCTTCACGATCGAGGAAGTAGATCAAGCGCTTCAGGACACCCCTAAGTGCAAGGCTCTTGGCCCTGATGGCTTCACCAACGACTTTTTCCACTATTGTTGGCCGATGATTAGGACAGAGGTTTGGGAAATTCTGGAAGACTCTAGAGTCACAGGAAAAGTCCTCCAGGCTCTCAATGCCACTTTTCTCACCTTAGTTCTCAAAGAGGGGCAGGCACATCGGCCCAAGAAGTACAGGCCTATAGCTCTCTGCAATGTCATCTACAAACTCCTCACAAAAGTACTAGCCCAGAGACTCAAGCCGATCTTACCAATAATCATATCTCCAGAGCAATCGGGATATGTCGAGGGCACGCAAATCCTGGATAGCATCATTTTGGCTCATGAAGTAATTCACTCCTTGCAGAAAATCAAAACCCCAGGTATGCTCCTCAAACTAGACCTCTCTAAAGCCTTTGATAAGATAAGCTGGGAGTATATGCGGGCAATGATGTTAGCTTTTGGCTTCAATCAACACTGGGTAACCTGGATTTTAAACTTAACCTCCTCGGCCTTCTTTTCTCTTCTCATCAATGGTGTACCCTCGAGACCCTTCTCCCCCTCAAGAGGGATCAGACAGGGCGATCCCCTGTCCCCCTTCCTCTTCATTATCATGGCCGAAGGACTCAGTTGCTCCATCCATGCTGCGGTAGAAAACAACATTCTAACAGGTTTACCCCTGCATGACATCTCACCCCCTATCTCGCATAGCCAATTTGTGGATGACACTCTCTTAATGGGCAGCCCTACTGCACGAGAAGCCAACTCTCTCCAGGAGATTCTCCAAACCTTTTATGATGCCTCAGGTCTGGACTGCAACAAGGATAAATCACAAATCTTCTTTTTTAACATGCCTCCTCAGATCCAGCGACACATCTTGGATATCCTCGGTTTCAACAGAAGCTCCCTTCCGTACAAATACCTTGGCATTCCCTTGATTGAAAATGCCCTCCGGAATTCCTCCTGGGAACACCTTTTGTCTTCCTTCTCCAAAAGGCTCTCCTCCTGGACCTTTAGAGCCTTAAACCTACCCAGTCATCTCATTCTGCTCAAATTCATTCTTCAAGCTCTCCCAATCTATGCTTTTTCTGCGCTAGCTTCTCCAAAGTTCATCCTCACCACCATCAAAAGCTTACAAAGAAACTTCATTTGGCAAGGCCTAAACAAAGAGAAGAAGATAGCACTAGTTAGTTGGGAAAAACTCTGTAGAGCCAAAGAACAAGGAGGAATGGGATTAAGAGATCCCTCTATAATGAACAAGGTTCTCAATGCCAAAATTTGGTGGCGCTGGTTAAAAAACCCCAAATATATTTGGGCTAAACTATGGAGGAAGAAATATGCTCCCGATATGGCAGAGAAGAACCTAATCCGATGGAATGGGGATAACCCGGGCTCTTTAATATGGACAACAGCCAAGCAGAATAGACAACTGGTTACTCAACATGCTTGGGAGATAGGGAATGGGGAAACGACTCTGTTCTGGCAAGATTCCTGGCAACAGTGGCCAACCCTGAGCGTTGAGGACTGGGCCCGTGACATCTGCACTCAAGCTACACGGATAGGCCTGAAAAAAGTAGCAGACTACTGGCAGCACAATCCCACGGAGGACATCTGGCGCTATTGGCATCTGGATAGGGAGCGCATTAACCTCGAGCTGCATGTCGATCTGGCACCTCTACAAGAAGAGCTGACTAAGCGGAAAATCCCCATAATCACAGGTGAAGATGTTCTTCGGTGGGGATACAGGCCACAGGGCTCCTTCAACACGAGGGAAGCCTATCAAATTAAAGCTCAGGAAGACCCCCCTCCAGATTCGAAAGTTTGGGAAAAAAATTGGAATCTTAAGCATTGGCCGAAAATCACACTATTCCTTTGGTTGGTCTCACACTCAAGCATTCTAACCTGGGACAATCTCCTGAAGAGAGGTTTTGTGGGACCCTCCTTATGCTTACTTTGTGGAGAGGCAGAGGAAACCATGAACCATCTCCTCAACACCTGCCCATACACAGCTCAAATCTGGGATCAGGCAGCGCTCATCATGCACACCTCGGACCGCCTCAGAGACAACATCCTCGCCACCATTATGAACTGGAGATATCAGGCTTTCCATGCTCCCTTCCTCAACCGAATCTGGCAACTTCTACCCGGCTTTATCCTTTGGCAAACGTGGAAAGAAAGAAATAGAAGAATTTCCAGAAACACCTCTTCCCCGTGGCAACAATGCTGGAGTCAGTGCCAACGCAACATCATGGAGACTCTCCACCTCAGAAATTGGTCCGATGCAGACTCAACTTGCTCTCCCTCCAAGCTCCCCATCCTCCGGTACTGGACACCTCTACCTTCTCTTCAGACTCTCCCCCCCCCTTCTTCCACCATCCCTTCGAGAAGCCCTTCCCTTTGGTCTCCTCCCCAGAGGATTTCGTCAAGCTCAATTTTGACGGAGCCTCTAAAGGCAATCCAGGAGTTGCAGGTTATGGGGTGGTCTTCCGTAATCATCATGGGCACATCCTGGTCATAGGAGTTGGCCCCCTCGGGCATTCTACGAACAATGCAGAAGAACTCTGGGGTCTTATCAAAAGACTGCAACTGGCCATCAAAAATAATTTTGCAAGGATAATTGTAGAGGGGGACTCTCAAGTCATCATTAGCTTGCTGCGCAGAATCTTCAATGGGGCAAACCCAGACAACATTTCGCCCAGCTGGAGACTGTCACATGGATTACAGATCATTGCAGATCTACTGCATCCAAATCAGGTTATCATTCCCACACACGTAAGGAGGAAGGCAAATCAAGTTGAAGACGATTTGGCTAATCTGGGTACCAACTGGAGAGAACCAGACCTTCAGTGTAATTCAACCCAGGATCAGGATCACCCTATCCTCCAGCAGTGTATTCGTAAAGCTGGAATGGTAGATGTCTCCCCGGATGGGGTGTTAGTGCGGTCATCGTGGCAAGAGATGGGAGTAGGCACCAGCCACAGCGACATGGAGCCATGTGATGGGCTTGTGCCACAGCCCGCCACCCTCCCTAGAGTTTAAATGACCATTATGGCTGTACGAGGGAGCATTTACGCAGGCCTCTCCCCTTCCTCGCGAATTTGAATGGTTTGGCTCACTATGTTTGTCATTTGCTTCCGCTTGCTATCCGCAGGGCTCATCCCTTCGCAAAACAAGCTTGACTCTGCTTGTTTCCTTTGGGTTGATGTCGTCCCCGCCATTCTCCTTTACCAGGGGCTCTTAGTCTCCTTTGTCAGTCGCACTGTGCACCCTATGAACTGTGCACCCTATGACTCGACCAAGGGGAAGACCGAGGCGGGGCTCTCCCTGGAAGCCTCGTCGACCCTCGGTCACGCCTCATGAATCGCCCTCCATTTGTTCTTCCCCCTGCCCTCAGTATGAGTTTACCCCTACTTCCTCGCAAGTTCCACAGTTCATTCCTGGCCATAATCCCTCGGGCGCCAAATTCACTCTTGCGGCACTCTCAAGACCCTCTGTCGAATCCCTCTACCCCCACGCCAATCCTTGACCCTCTGGGAAACTTGGGCTACGACCCTTCTCTTCATGATGCGCCTAAGAGGTCTGGACACCATTTCACTGACTCCTTCGATAGGGCGCAGGTCAGAGACCGCCTAACTGTACTGCATGACCTAGTCTTTGAACTTAGGCAGGGGGTGGTGGATCTTCATTTCCGCTTACAGGCTACAGACGAAAAGGTGGCGAGCTTTCTTCAAGTTCTCTCCTCCATGCATGAGGATCTTTCCTCGGACCCGATCGAACCAACTCCAATGGAGGAACCCCGCGGCCGCTACAGCTGAAGGTCGGGACGAGGCGCAGTGCTCAGTAGAAATGGGACGGGAGAAGGATGAGCGAGAGGGCAGCACCGAGGGAATTGCGGGCGACGAGGAAGGGGGAAGGCAATGGGCAGACCAGACGACATATGTTGAGGAAGAGCCTTGGAGAGAGGACCTCCACACCATCTGGCCAAGCTATCTGCCAGGTGTCTAAGTCTTTAGTGTTTGTCAAGTCCTCAGTGTCTAAGTCTTTAGTGTTTGTCAAGTCCTCAGTGTCTAAGTCTTAAATGATAAACAGGTTGAATACTGCCTCTTTACTAGCTTAACTTATGACTTGGTTGACTCGTAGGCTGGATGGGCTGGCTGGACTGGTTTCCCCTAGTCCACTAAATGCACCTTGGATATCTTTGTATTTTACCACTCTACATCATCTTTCGCAGGCTCTTAATATACATATACTTCTTATTTACAAAAAAAAAAAACATTAACCAAAATGAAAAATAACTTAATAGAAATCACAATGATCAAATTTAATAAAAGATTACTTAAATAAATTGAGGAAGTCTTACCATTTCAAAATGACACATAAATACTCCAAATCATCTATATAGACTATATAGACAATGGGGAAGATGGTTAGGAGGAGAAAATTATAAGGGGCCTTCATAATTTAGCCGGAAATTATAAAGTGAAGTAGTCCTGGTCTCAAAGTGTGGGCTAACAATTTCCAAGCCTACTAAGTACTATTGAATATTATTGTACTATTAAATGCTGTTAAAGGTGAATTATAGATTGTTAGATCTGAAAGCAATTTAGATCCCACCATACTTGGAAAAGTATTCAATGCTGCTCAACAAGCTTGATATTGACCACAAAAAATGTAACGCTGCTCAACAAGCTTGGCTTGATATTGACCGCAAAAAATGTAACTTACATTTTAGATGGTACATCTTTCAGGTTTAATTGTGAAACAAAAACAGGGTCGCATGAATATTCCAAAATCATCTATATAAGCAACGGGAAAAAATGAGTAGAGTAGAAAAGTAACACGGACATTCAAGCTGCATGGGGTGACTTACACAGAAATTCTAAAGAAAGAATTTTATACGATACAAATCGTCACAGTAAACCAAGGGCAGAGTGTCGGCAAACTTATATTTTAAATTTGTGTATCCTTCAATCGTTTAATTGTGAAAAAGATATATGTCAGTAAGTACAGATCTTCAGAGATCTGAACTTTCCACGTCCGCATTTCCGAGGTGACACATACGAGCTCGTCCAAGAATTGACATGCCAAATATAAATAAAACTTTTTGTTTGGCACACTCAAAATAATAAAATCTTAGAGCCCAGTAACGTTGTGTGGAGAT
>ML780357.1:322526-335791 GCA_009831015.1 Picea engelmannii
GAAACTCGGATGGGTGAATACAGAGCAAGGCTCAACTTCCATGATCGTTTAATTTTATCTGTGATTGTTTGATTTTTAAGAACATGTTTTTTCTGAGGGTTATACCCAAAACCAGTTGATGACCGTTGATGTATATCGTGAATCAATGTTGGAGAGCTCGATGTTGGTTTTCTGTTTCTGTGAAATTGATAGAGGCCAGAGGGTTTTGTTAGAAAAGAGATTTCCATGAATTTTTACCTGGCCTCCTTTTGTCTGTGATGATCTTTGCAGCGCACAAATTGCGGTTTAAAAAATAATAAAAAAAGTTTAAAAAATAATAAAAAAAATATTGTGCTAAACAGGTTCTTTCATAGACGGTCACTACATATGCTTTTTGGTCGTGTTGTTTTATATAGATAATGTGGTTGTGGTTTTAAGTATATAATAATTGATAAAACATAATTGGATTAATTTTCTATTGATAAATTGTGTTTTTATATAAAGTTTCATATAGATATTATTGTTTTATATAAATAATAATAATAATTAAATTGATTTTTGATATCTTTATATAAAAATATTTTTTTAATTTTCAATTTTTTAAATTTATATTATTACAAAATTAGTTTTTAAAAACATTTTAGAATTATTATTTGATATAGTAATATGTTTATGTCCATATACTTTATTTTTTATTTTCATAAAATAAAATATCAATTATCAATTTAATAAATGGATATAATGTTGTTTTTTTTATGTTAATAACATATACTTTATTTTTTATTTTAATAAAATAAAATATCAATTATCAATTTAATAAATGGATATAATGTTGTTTTTTATCTTAATAACATTGAGGTAATATATTTATATATATAAGTCACATATATATTTTTATTGTCTCGATATGTATATTTTTATTAACATCGAGTTAATTCTTATTTTTTCTAAAATTTTGAAAGAAAATTCAAAAGATTTAAATTTAAAACCAAAAGGTTGTGCTAGTATTATACTAGAAAAAAAAAACTTTCTAACAAAAATTAAATTATTATTTTAAACCAAAAGAAAAAAAAAAACTCCAATTTGGAATTCATCTTATCAAAAACAATTAAATTATTTAAAAAAAAATATCCAACCATACCAACATTTATCATAATGGAAATTAAATTAATAGATATCAAAATTAAATTAAGGAAGTTATACATTTAATTCAAAAGGAGAACACAAACATTCCTAATCATCTATAGAGATGTAACAATACCTCCTGTTACGACAACAACTCTGATAACAGGTGCAAATTTTTTTTTTTTGTTTTGTTTAAGGTGAATGCGTGTGTGTAAAAAGGAATCGGACACACTTGAGTCTATGTCGCCACTGGACGACTAACAAGACACAACCACGATGATCACAACAAGAAGACATAAGGCGCACAACAAGTAACAACAAGCATTAAACGACATATCGGGTTATGTACAGTACAAACATAGAAGGAAGAATCCATAGTAGTAGATTTTACTATTTCTGCACAGGAAAGAAGGGCGTTTAATCTTTGTGCTCTGCTCCGGAGAGAGAGAATGTCAGATAGGCTCCTGGCCGACTGCTCAGGCAGAAACTAGTCATCTTTGTCAGGTGTGTCGCAAGAGTGGAAACCCTGCCTTTAAAGGGCTCGAGACTCTTGATACGGCACTGGATTATTTACATAGAAAATAATCACACACACAGACTTATATACAGAGCAACTAGCTTTATCAGATTGAAGAGTCTGATATCCTATAACTGTGAGTTTGGACAGTTCCAAATTTAGTACAATCCCTGAAATTAACCCGACAACGAACATACCAAGCAACAAACGAATACCAACCACTACAACAATAATCAAAAGGGGCCACCATGTCCCCTACGGAAGGCGCAAGTTGGAAGGATTCCGATGCCGACCAAACGTGGTTAAGACAAGGAGTTATTTATGACTCAAAAGTGTATTGATTATAGACCAACCTCCAATTCAAATTCAATATTCAACGAGTTACCCAACCACCCTGTGGACACAATGTAAAATCAATGATTGCTAAATCTCATCACTAACTCACAACAACTGATTGTACTAAGTTCAAGTCATTCATTACATGCGAACAATCCAAAAAATCTCAACTACGTTACCATAAATATAACAACATTATGCTACTATTAAATTAACTCTGCCATTAACATCATGTTAGCATTATCATAACACTTCACATCTTATGCCCTAAAATTATTTTAACATTAACATAACCCACCACATCCTATACCCTAAAATTGATTGGCATTATCATGACACATCCAAGTCATCACTTTCCTTATTACAATAACTTTCAATTAAAGTGACAAGGACTTCACATGTTATTGCTATTAATAAAAATGAAACTACACTAACCTTGGCATAACATAACCATATCCTCACCTTTATGTTCTAAAATACATTTCAATTAAAATGACAATGACTTTACATTCGATTGATTATTATTAACAATGAAACTATACTAACTTATCCAGAAAAATACCCACATCGTTACTTTGTATATTACAATAGCATTGCAATTAACTTAACAAGAACCTTACACTTTATTGTTATCACTACCATTAAACTGCAATGACATGACATAAATAACCATCTCCTTTCTTTTTATATTAAAGTAGCATTGAAATTTAATAACAAGAACTTTGCACTTTATTGTTATCACTACAGTGGAACTACAATAACATGACATAGATAACGAGATCTTTTCTTTTATATTGAAGTAGCATTGCAAATTAAATAATAAGGACCCTAACCTACGAAAAGTAAAAACAGTAATTCTGTCACCCAATAATACACCTGAATAACACTGTTGAGATTTCAAGGCAATTAAAAGAGAAGCTAGGAATTAAAGGTAATCGCCCGAAGGGAGATGCCCCAGGAAAACACGCCGAGGCAATTTCTGAGTCATAAAGGTAGACGGGTTTTAGCTGGAAGCAAACGCACAGGTGTAACCAAATTTCTGTCCAGGCAGCAACGCACAGGTGTAAGGGAATTTCCGTCCACACCGCAATGCGCACAGGTGAGGAACAAGTAGGGCGAAGGCAACAATGAGGTAAAACGCATGGGTATTCCTCCCCATTCGCGCAGGAAACCCAGCTCTAACCCGCAGATATTTAAGGGCAAAAATTGAGGGGGTAACCTCTGTCAAATCGCAGAGGATTTAAAACACCACATGCTCAGACTTCAAACAAAACACAGAGCAAATCCTTACAGCAAAAACGCAGGAATATGCAGCCGAAATTCATGGGTGCGTTATCCATCAAATTGCATGGTCTTTCGTTAAAATGTTTTTGGGTCTTTGGTCATTTCCAGGATGAATTCAAACTGAGAACGATCCGCCAAGTATTAGAGTGTATCAATATGGGCTCTAGTACACAAGCACCCAAGCACTAAACAAAAAGGGAGCCCACAACAATCGTGCACCACACGCAGAGATTTCAAAAAACACGGGGCAAATCCTTACATCAAAACGCAGGGATATGCAGCCGAAATTCGTGGGTGCATTATCCATCAAATCACATGGTCTTCCCACCCAGACACGCATAGAAACAATCGACAGCACCCACGCAAAGAACAGAGCAGGCAGAACGAATTCCATGCCACGAAAATTCAGTGCCACAAAATCAATTCCAGAATGCCACACGAATCTGGTAAATACCAAAACAAAATTCCAGTAAAGCCCAATGAAATTCATCACTGCGAATCCCAAATCATAGTTCAAATTCCAAAATAACAGTGGTAATAATGGTAATTCAAGACAGAACGGTTGCCAACATTACGGGATCGAAGTTATGGCAAAAATTTGGAAAAGTAAAAGGAACAAATTGCACGACAAATAGTCAACGTTGAGCTAGCGCAGAACAAGAAAAAAAAACACGGCATCTACAAGGTTTGACGCAGAAAAAGGGGCCGAACGAGATCATTGCTTTTTTTTTTTTTTTTATNTATCTATTAAACAGGAGAAAAGAAAAGTTAAAACTTGTTTACAGAGGCATTTAACATCAGTAACCCATTTCATTATATGAGGGTTCTCAACAGCTAATAGTTGTAATTTATTCCCCAAAACCCATAGAATATAAATCTGTACATGATTTCAACCACAATACTTATCACGAGAATTTTTTTTAAATAAAAATAGCTGTTACAGCAGCTTCACTTATAATCGTCGAGTAGAAAAATATGACAGCCATTAAATCCAATCACAACCAATATTTTGATACCAACATATATCATAATGCATCTTATTCTACCAAATTAAAAACAAAACCATACCGTTGCCTTAACTCTGTCCTCGGGTGTCGTCTGCACGCTCCATCCCGGTCCTAATCGTCGACCGTCGAGACCTCACCGGTACCTCCCAGCCAATCGCTAGGGGTACTCTGCTTCCCCCTTAGCCCCCCGAGCTGCAAAGGGTCCACACACTATCCAGATGGTAGTCTAGCTTCCCATATTGCCTCGCAAGGCTGAGCTACCACTTCTAACCGAGCTGGAAAATCCCAACTCCTCACAAGCAATCAGTCAAGTCACAATCCGGCAGCGTAACGTTACGCTAACAATCGATCCCTTTCTTCCTCATCTCCCTTTTCTTTTATAGAGTTTTGAGACCCACCAACTTTCCTAATTCACATTTTAAATTAAGTTTCAATAAAATATTCGAAATATTCTCCATCGTACAAGTGTCGTCCATCCCCCTCTTTTCTCTAATAAATATTTTCTTTAAATTTATTAATTGTCTCAAATCCCTCACCCAACTAGAGTCGCTCCTAAATTTACTCCTAGGTGTTCCTAGATCCCCTTACATGTTTTAATTACTTTCCTAAAAAGAAGATGTTACTAAATTAGCTCAGATTAGCAGGTTCTTAAATGCAGATTCCTTACTATGTTGACCTCGCTTTTTACCATAAGTTCAACTCTTTCCTTTATTAAGTTTCTTCCATTACTTAGTTTCCTAATTCTTATTATTCCCTTCTTTCCCCTTTTTATTAAAGCCCAAAATGGCATTTGCGTTATTAAATCTTTCCCATTTATTATTTATTTAATATCTTTTGTTCTTTCACGAGTTAGGAAATAATTTCTTCTTTGCAAAATTTTAAAACCATTAGTTTTAATTTAATTCTTACTCTCGTCATTTACCCCAAGAATTTATGACGACCTAACTATTACTTAAGTGGGTTTTTGTTTGAATTTTTAATTTTATTCTAGGGCCTTTTTCTTTAAGGTTACACTAAATTTTTACCCTAGAAAAGTCTTAGACTTAGGACTTCGATTCTGAGCTAGGCGACAATTGGTTAGGGGAGTTGTTTAAGGATTTCTTAAGGCGTTAATGTCTTAGGGCCATCTAGGTTTGTTTCTTTATCATGATCAACGCGACGTTCCCTTCAGGACGCACTACGTGCTCTAAGGGTGCCACTCGCCAAACTTATGTTTCTTTTACGCGACGTGCCCTTCAGGATGCACCACGTGCTCCAAGGGTGCCACTCGACAACTTGTGTTTCTTTCGCGCGACGTGCCATTCAGGATGCACCACGTGCTCCAAGGGTGCCACTCGCCAACTTGATTGATTGGTAGACATCTATAACCCCTGGAGTCAACACTCCGCCAGGTGAACTTGTGGGAGATTAAAGGCTCTAAGGAATAAGGCCCCTGCCTTATTGCGTGCCCCTTAGAATCATCGTGAGCGAGTATCGCAGTCGGCCCTCACGGCATCGTGGATCCTCTCGAACTAGGTAATCATTAACCTACTGTTCAAGCCACGGCGGGAGTGCTAGTAGGTTGTGGCAGGGCTGTTGTCCACACCTCTCCCTAGCTCGCCACGCATCGAAGAGAAGAAACAATACATGCGAGATAATGCCATGGTAGGAAATTTTTTAGGGCTTTGGCCCTCTGAGCGTGATCTGGTCAAATGGATACAGTACTGGTGGAAACCAAAAGGCCACTATGATCTACAACTGGGCTCGAAGGGATTCTTCACAATCATCTTCCACAACCTAGAGGATAGAAATCGTGTCTTCGACGGAGGGCCATACTTATACAAATCGGCTGGACTCTTCTTGAAATTTTGGACAGAAAAGTTCAGCCCCGAAAAGGAAGACTTCACCCATGTGCTGGTATGGATCAGACTGTACTTTCTCCCCCAGGATTTCTAGCTGGAAGAGGTCCTTGCAGGCATCGGCAACACCATTGGCATCTACGTTAAGTCCTCTGAAGCCACCAAGCAGCGACGCTACACGTCATATGCATGAATCTGTGTATATATGAACATAGCTAAGCCTCTCCCGGGTTCAATCAATCTGGAATATCATGACGAGGAATGGTCCCAAACCATCGACTATGAACACATTCCCTTCCGATGCAGGAAATGCCACGAACATGGTCAACTCTTCAGAGAATGCCCTCTCAATATGATTCACAAGGAAGGAAATCTAGAAAGCGGCAAAGACAAAGAAGGCTTCGTACAACCAGCAGGGAGAAGGCAATAGGGAGGAAGAAAGCAACCGACCCAGGTAAGTAAAGATCCATTAACCAACAATAAGTTTGCAATTTTACAAGATCAATCAGAAAACCCTACAACCCCGGTCAATCTGAATGTTCCACCCCCGCACAATGAACCCCAGTCCACGGGCCAAGACATTGAACGGCCCCCAAAGAGTAAGGAATCTAACCTTCCTCCCCCAGGCTTGGCACGAGATCCGCCAGACTTGCAGGAGATCGAAGATGGGGATGAGGAAATGGAGCTGGAGGAACAGGACCTAGCTGGGGTGGATCTGGATCACCTAGAGCATGCTTACAAACATCAAAAACTTTACACCATACCCAGGGATCAACTGAGGAAAGTACACAAAGTATTTCTCAACTCTTCCGTAGGGTCCTTAGCCCGGGCTAGCAAAGCCCTGGGAATTCAAGCCAGCCACACAAAAAACCCAAATAAAGCTCAAAAAGAAGAAAAGAAAAGGGGAAGGAAATCCACCAACAAGCTCATACAAGAAATAGGAAATTTCATGGTAAACTCAGGGCAGATCCACCTGATCTCGGACAGATTCCCTCCTCTCCCCACCCCCCCGTCATTAGGAAGATCATATCTTGGAATATCAGAGGCCTCAACGGACGTAGCAAGAAAAAAATGCTACGGGAACTGATCTTAGTGGAAACACCAGACGTTATATTGTTACAGGAAACAAAATGTACCTCAGAAGACATGGATCGACTACTTCCTCACTGCTGGAGGCAAGGGGGAGCGGTCTCAATTGACGCCACTGGAACGGCTGGAGGATTAGCTATCCTCTGGAATACCAACGTTGTACTAATGGAAAACTTTCATACTACCAGATGGTCTATCACAGCAGATTATAGGCTCATCGTCTGTAACAAGCCTGGACATATTTCCAACGTCTATGGCTCGACCAGTCTAAGGGACAAACATCCTTTCCTCAGGAGACTGAGTTACTTTTCGAGTCTCACACATTATAACAGATGGATTGTTGGCAGTGATTTTAACATCATCCGCAGCCTGAAGCAAAAAAAAGGAGGATCAAGGAGACTGGATTGAGACTCTTGCGACTTCAACAGACTAATAGATGATCTTCGTCTAACTGATTTGGAGGCCAGCAATGGCATTCACACTTGGAAAAACAGAAGAACAGGAGTGCATCAAATAGCTTGCAAACTAGACAGCTTCCTCATATCGGAATCTCTTATGATGGACGGTACTGCAATGGAATCCACTATCTTGAATCTCCCTGGATCAGATCACTGGCCCATACAACTATGGTTGGATGTCCCGACCACTCCTGGAAATAAACCCTTCTAATTTGAACAGTTCTGGCTAGATCACCCAGATTTCCAAGCAAATATCCAAGATTGGTGGAGGCAGGCAGAGATCCCTCATGGATCCAAAATGTATAGATTCCAGCAAAAGCTAAAAAATCTTAAGCAAACGCTCAAACTCTGGAATAAGCACACTTTCAGCAGCATCTTCGACTCCCAAAAACAGCTGTCAGAGAAAATGCATAAGATTCAGCGCCAGATCAGAGAGCAAGGGCTAACAGACGAGCTAAAAGCCAAGGAACTCAAAGTGACCCAACAGATTGAAGATAAGAAAAGACAGGAAGAGATATTGTGGAAACATAAGTCGTGTATTCAATGGCTCAAGGAAGGGGAACGCAACACCAAATTCTTTCACCGAACTGTTATCCAGAGAAGGCACTCCAATAAGATCACGCATCTCATCTCGGATGAAGGGGAAACCCTTCACTCCCATGCTGATTTGGAAACAAACTTGATCAAGTACTTTCAAGACCTCCTCACAGAGCCCATCCCGGATAGACATGGAGCAATCAATAAGGTTACAAGGCATGTGCCCTCCCTTGTAACCCAGGAGCAAAACAAAAATCTTCTCCGACCCTTCATGATCAAGGAAGTAGATCAAGCGCTTCAGGACACCCCTAAGTGCAAGGCTCCTGGCCCCGATGGCTTCACCAAAGAATTTTTCCACTATTGCTAGCCGATGATCAGGACAGAGGTTTGGGAAATTCTGGAAGACTCTAGAGTCACAGGAAAAGTCCTCCAGGCTCTCAATGCCACTTTTCTCACCTTAGTTCCCAAAGAGGGGCAGGCACATCGGCCCAATCAGTACAGGCCTATATCTCTCCGCAATTTCATCTACAAACTCCTCACAAAAGTAATAGCCCGGAGACTCAAGCCGATCTTACCAACAATCATATCTCCAGAGCAATCGGGATATGTCGAGGGCAGGCAAATCCTGGATAGCATCATTTTGGCTCATGAAGTAATTCACTCCTTGTAGAAAACCAAAACCCCAGGTATGCTCCTCAAACTAGACCTCTCTAAAGCCTTTGATAAGATAAGTTGGGAGTATATGCGGGGAATGCTGTTAGCTTTTGGCTTCAATCAACACTGGGTAACCTGGATTTTAAACTTAAGCTCCTCGGACTTCTTTTCTCTTCTCATCAATGGCGTACCCTCGAGACCCTTCTCTCCCTCAAGAGGGATCAGACAGGGCGATCCCCCGTCCCCCTTCCTCTTCATTATCATGGCCGAAGGACTCAGTCGCTTCGTCCATGCTGCGGTAGAAAACAACCTTCTAGCAGGTTTACCCCTACACGGCATCTCACCCCCTATATCGCATAGCCAATTTGTGGATGAAACTCTCTTAATGGGCAGCCCTACTGCACGAGAAGCCAACTCTCTCCAGAAGATTCTCCAAACCTTTTCTGATGCCTCAGGTCTGGACTGCAACAAGGATAAATCACAAATCTTCTTTGTTTAACACGCCTCCTCAGATCCAACAACACATCTTGGATATCCTTGGTTTCAACATAAGCTCCCTTCCGTCCAAATACCTTGGCATTCCCTTGATTGACAATGCCCTCCGGAATTCCTCCTCGGAACACCTTTTGTCTTCCTTCTCCAAAAGGCTCTCCTCCTGGACCTTTAGAGCCTTAAACCTACCCAGTCGTCTCATTCTGCTCAAAGTCATTCTTCAAGCTCTCCCGATCTATGCTTTTTCCGTGCTGGCTACTCCAAAGTTCATCCTCACCACCATCAAAAGCTTACAAAGAAACTTCATTTGGCAAGGCCTAAACAAAGAGAAGAAGATAGCTCTAGTTAGCTGGGAAAAACTATGTAGAGCCAAAGAACAAGGAGGAATGGGATTAAGAGATCCCTCTGTAATGAACAAGGTTCTCAGTGCCAAAATTTGGTGGCGCTCGTTAAAAAACCCCAAAGATCTTTGGGCTAAACTATGGTGGAAGAAATATGCCCCCAATATGGCAGAGAAGAACCTAATCCGATGGAATGGGGATAACCTGGGCTCTTTAATCTGGACAACAGCCAAGCAGAATAGACAGCTGGTTACTCAACATGCTTGGGAGATAGGGAATGGGGAAACGGTTATGTTCTCGCAAGATTCCTGGCAATAGTGGCCAACCCTGAGCGCTGAGGACTGGGCCCGTGACATCTGCACCCAAGCTACATGGATAGGCCTGACAAAAGTAGCGGACTACTGGCAGCACAATCCCACGGAGGACACATGGCGATGCTGGCATCTGGACAGGGAGCGCATTAACCTCAAGCTGCATGTCGATCTGGCACCTCTACAAGAAGAGATGACTAAGCGGAAAATCCCCATAATCGCAGGTAAATATGTTCTTCGGTGGGGATACAGGCCACAGGGCTCCTTCAGCACGAGGGAAGCCTATCAAATTAAAGCTCAGGCAGACCCCCCTCCAGATTCGAAAGTTTGGGAAAAAATTTGGAATCTTAAGCATTGGCCGAAAATCACACTATTCCTTTGGCTGGTCTCACACTCAAGCATTCTAACCTGGGACAATCTCCTGAAGAGAGGTTTTGTGGGACCCTCCTTATGCTTACTCTGTGGAGAGGCAGAGGAAACCATGAACCATCTCCTCAACACCTGCCCATACACAGCTCAAATCTGGGATCAAGCAGCGCTCATCATGCGCACCTCGGACTGCCTCAGAGACAGCGTCCTCGCCACCATTACGAACTGGAGAGATCAGTATTTCCATGCTCCCTTCCTCAACCAAATCTGGCAACTTCTACCTAGATTTATCCTTTGGCAAACGTGGAAAGAAAGAAATAGAAGAATTTTCAGAAACACCTCTTCCCCGTGGAAACAATGCTGGAGTCAGTGCCAACGCAACATCATGGAGACTCTCCACCTCAGAAATTGGTTCGATGCAGACTCAGCTTGCTCTCCCTCCGAGCTCCCCATCCTCCGGTACTGGACACCTCTACCTTCTCTTCAGACTCTCCCCCCCCTTCTTCCACCATCCCTTCGAGCAGCCCTTCCCTTTGGTCTCCTCCCCCAAAGGATTTCGTCAAGCTCAATTTTGACGGAGCCTCTAAAGGCAATCCAGGAGCTGCAGGTTATGGGGTGGTCTTCCGTAATCATCATGGGCACATCCTGGTCATAGGAGAAGGCCCCCTCGGGCATTCTACGAACAATGCAGCAGAACTCTGGGGTCTTATCAAAAGACTGCAACTGGCCATCAAAAATAATTTTGCAAGGATAATTGTAGAGGGGGACTCTCAAGTCATCATTAGCTTGCTGCACAGAATCTTCAATGGGGAAAACCCAGACATCATTTCGCCCAGCTGGAGACTGTCACATGGATTACAGATCATTGCAGATCTATTGCATCCAAATCAGGTTATCATTCCCACACACGTCAGGAGGAAGGCAAATCAAGTTGCGGACGATTTGGCTAATCTGGGTACCAACTGGAGAGGACGAGACCTTCAGTGTAATTCAGCCCAGGAATAGGATCACCCTATCCTCCAGCAATGTATTCGTAAAGCTGGAATGGTAGATGTCTCCCCGGATGGGGTGTTAGTGCGGTCATCGTGGCAAGAGATGGGAGTAGGCACCAGCCACAGCGGCATAGATCCACGTGATGGGCTTGTGCCACAGCCCGCCACCCTCCCCGGAGTTTAAATGACCATTATGGCGGTACGAGGGAGCATTTACGCAGGCCTCTCCCCTTCCTCGCGAATTTGAATGGTTTGGCTCACTATGTTTGTCATTTGCTTCCGCTTGCTGTCCGTAGGGCTCATCCCTTCGCAGCACAGGCTTGACTCTGCTTGTTTCCTCTGGGTCGATGTCGTCCCCGCCATTCTCCTTTACCAGGGGCTCTTAGTCTCCTTTGCCAGTCGCACTGTGCACCCTATGACTCGACGAAGAGGAAGACCGAGGCGGGGCTCTCCCTGGAAGCCTCGTCGGCCCTCGGTCACGCCTCATGACTCTCCCTCCATTTGTTCTTCCCCCCGCCCTCAGTATGAGTTTACCCCTGCTTCCTCGCAAGTTCCACAGTTCATTTCCCTGGCCATAATCCCTCGGGCGCCAAATTCACTCTTGCGGCACTCTCAGGACCCTCCGGCGAATCCCTGTGCCCCCACGCCAATCCTTGACCCTCTAGGCAACTTGGGTTGCGACCCTTCTCTTCATGATGCGCCTAAGAGGGTTGGACACCATTTCACTGACTCCTTCGATAGGGCGCAGGTCAGAGACCGCCTAACTGTACTGCACGACCTAGTCTTTGAACTTAGGCAGAGGGTGGTGGATCTTCATTTCCGCTTATAGGCTACGGACGAGAAGGTGGCGAGCTTTCTTCAAGTTTTCTCCTCCATGCATGAGGATCTTTCCTCGGACCCGGTCGAACCAACTCCAATGGAGGAACCCGCGACTGCTACAGCTGAAGGTCGGGACGAGGCCCAGTGCTCAGTAGAAATGGGACGGGAGAAGGATGAGTGAGAGGGCAGCGCCGAGGGAATTGCGGGGGACGAGGAAGGGGGAAGGCAATGGGCAGACCACACGACGTATGTTGAGGAAGAGCCTTGGACAGAGGACCTCCACGCCATGTGGCCAAGCTATCTGCCAGGTGTCTAAGTCTTTAGTGTTTGTCAAGTCCTCAGTGTCTAAGTCTTTAGTGTTTGTCAAGTCCTCAGTGTCTAAGTCTTAAATGATAAACATGTTGAATACTGCCTCTTTACTAGCTTAACTTATGACTTGGTTGACTCATAGGATGGATGGTTGGTTTCCCCTTTGTTGGGGTAGTCCAGTAAATGCAGCTTGGATATCTTTGTATTTTGCTACTGTGCATCAGCTTTCGCAGACTCTTGATATACATATACTTCTTATTTACAAAAAAAAAAAACATTAACCAAAATGAAGAATAACTTAATAGAAATCACAATGATCAAATTTAATAAAAGATTACTTAAATAAATTGAGGAAGTCTTACCATTTCAAAAGGACACATAAATACTCCAAATCGTCTATATAGACTATATAGACAATGGGGAAGATGGTTAGGAGGAGAAAATTATAAGGGGCCTTCATAATTTACCCGGAAATTATAAAGTGAAGTAGTCCTGGTCTCAAAGTGTGGGCTAACAATTTCCAAGCCTACTAAGTACTATTGAATATTATTGTACTATTAAATGCTGTTAAAGGTGAATTATAGATTGTTACATCTGAAAGCAATTTAGATCCCACCATACTTGGAAAAGTATTCAATGCTGCTCAACAAGCTTGATATTGACCGCAAAAAATGTAACGCTGCTCAACAAGCTTGGCTTGATATTGACCGCAAAAAATGTAACTTACATTTTAGATGGTACATCTTTCAGGTTTAATTGTGAAACAAAAACAGGGTCGCATGAATATTCCAAAATCATCTATATAAGC
>ML780357.1:353206-369798 GCA_009831015.1 Picea engelmannii
TTTTTTTTTTTTTTAAGGTGTGTGCGCGCGTGTAAAAGGGAACAAACACACTTGACTCTACGTCGCCACCCGACGACTAACAGGACGCAACCACGATGATCAAAACAAGAAGAAATAAGGCGCACAACAAGTAACTGCAAGCATTAAACGACCTTAGACAGAAGGAAGCATCCAAAATGGTAGAATGTACTATTTTCGCACAGGAAAGCAGGGCGTTTAATATTAGTCATCTGCTCCAGAGAGAGAGAAGGTAAGATAGGCTCCTGGCCGACTGCTCAGGCAAAAACTAGTAACCTAATGACGAACAAGACGCAAGCAAGACGAACACAACAAGATGACATACGACGTACAACAGGCAACTGCATGCATTAACGACGATCACTCAGAAATAAGTCAGACTGACTACCCACCCATCCTACCCTGCAATGGTTAGGACCTCCAAGATACATAAGCAATGTTCAAGCCCAGGTTCCCATCGATTTTAACCATTTAATGTCTCAGGGCTGGCGACTGTTCTGAGGAACATGGAGGTGTCTACATCCTGCCCGACACAAGCAGACCAAGCAAGAAATTAAACAACCTGGCAGAGCAATAATTAAATGAAAAACCACCTCCTCTACGGAAGGCGCAAGATAAAAGGACTCAGGCAAGGACCAACCAATAATTAAGACCGAACATTTTCGATGACCCAACTATGATTGATTACCGACCAACTGCTCCATTAGATTTCATTAACCAACCAATACCTTATACATAAGGTAAAACCAAATAATTTCAACCCCCATTATTAAGTTATAAAATCCTGTTGTACTTAGTTCAAGGAAAAGCAATAATCACAAGCACATTGCATTTTTCTGTTAATCGCAATAATTGAGCAACGATATCCTTACCATAATGGTAAACCCACTAACATTTACATTCTCCATATTATCTTACATTGCCTTACAAATTATTACCATACATTACAATAACCTTACATTATATTAACATTGCAATTTAAACGACGAGGGTCTTATAATTCAATGTTATCCCAGGGCTAACATTTCCATATTGCAAGACATTACCCCTAATAGTTTACCCAAGCTTACCATGAGATTATATTACAACATCATTACAACCATGATAAACAAAATAATGATGATGAGAACAATGAAATAAAAACCAGGATGAAAATCTTATGGCAATTCATATGGTAAATGAAATCCTCCTATTGCAATTATATTATAAACAGATTCTTTTTATGTAAATCATATTTCTTCCTTGCCACTAAATCATATTCTTTTATTAATAGAGAACGGTGGTGTGTGATTAAGTGTTCTAAGTCGAGCTTATCAACCAATTGAGTGCAGATACCAAGTCCACGGATCCATATACCGAACTACACTATACGTCGAACCAACACATAACTAACCAAGACAAGTGCAAACACCATGCCCAATGCTTCGCACCTGTCTCACTGAACATAAAATAATAAAAATGAAGAGGCCGAGCATAATGAGAAAAGAAAAACCATAAGAAAATTCATAATGTAAATCATATGGTAAAGGAAATTATTTATTGCAATTGTAATGTAAATAGATTCATTCATGCAATCGTATTCTTTCATTAACCTGAAAATCATGTTTTGTACCTCATCGACATTAAATATTAAAAATAAAAGATGGCGCGCATAATGAGATTCGTCAGGGTTAAAGCTGGTGGCTGTTGTGCAATCAATCCCTCGAGGAGATCACACTGACACCCCAACCCAACATGCAATGATAAAGGTGCGGATTGATATAATGCGTTGTCAGAGGAGAGGTAAGGGAGGGCGTGGGTAACCGACTGTGGAAGTTTAAAGGAAATCGCCAGCAGGGATATGCCCAGGAAGACGCGCAAAGGCAATCAAGCACGCGCAGAAGGAAATTACCCAAATCAACATGTAACAACAATTTCTACCCAACGATAAATCTCATTCAAGAAAAAGGAAAATGTGGTTATCAGAGGAGGTAATCAGGAATGCATGGCCGGGGTTCTTGAAAAATTCATCCCCAATAATTAAAGCAAATGCAAATATCCAAGAAACACCCAATCACTGAGATCAGAGAGACACAAAAATCGCAAAGATCAGGAAAACACCAAATCACAGAGATCAGGGGGTGTTACTGTGTGAGTGTCCTCAGCAAAACACAGAACACTAAATCGTAGAGATCAGGGGGTTTTACTGTGTGAGTGTTCTCAGTAAAACACAGAGAAATTTTATCATTGAAACGCAGAGAAAAAATTTCTTTCCACAGTCAACGCTAAGATAAACTACCCAACGCAAAAAGGAAATCTAACCATCATTCACTGAGGTACACTACCATACGCAGAGAAATTTGGGCAATCGCCAAGTACCTTACGGCTGATAACTCTAATCATTAGCTTCAAGGGTAAAACCAATTTCACTGGATGCATAAAAGAAAAACCATTTACCAGAGACAGTACCACAATTTCCTGTAAATCACTCGAGGTCTAGTTCAATGGTAGAAGTGCTTTCAGCTAGAAGCAATTAGCAGATTACTAAACAATAAAAGATAAGTCACTCTATTACCACAACAACCACGACAAAAAAAGAAAAAACACTATCAAGGACCAGTCTAAGTATTGGGATTCAATAATAAAATTGCAGAGACGATATCCAGCCAGTGCCAGGGTTATCAATAAATCGCAGAGGTCATACCCAGAAATCGCAGAGAAATCATTTGAAAACGCAGAGTAATCCACTATTTTGCAAACCTGACAGCAGCACAAAAATTATGTCTCCATGTTAAAGCTCAAGCATGAGGTCAATCGCAGACAATTATAAAAATGTAAGGCACGGTAGGAGAATGCATAGATCCAAGGAAGGTCACAGAATTCAATAAACAATCATTCAGCCAGGCTATAAAAAAATTTCAATCATGAAACTAAAAATCAGTTTACCAACTTAAAACACATGCATATCTAGCCATATATCCAAATGCATTCTAATCTACTAGAAATAAAAATCATATCGTTTCCTTTTGCCTGCTTCAGATGATGTCCCGCGCTCCGTGCCGCTCCCGCTCGCTGACCGTAGAGACCTCACTGGTACCTCCCAGCCAATCGCTAGGGGTACTCTGCTTCCCCCTTAGCCCTCTGAGTTGCAAAGGGGCCACACAAAATCCAGAAGGTAAGTCTAGCTTCCCATCTCGCCTCGCAAGGCCGAGCTACCACTCCTATTCGAGCTGAGAAAATCCCAACTCCTCACAAGCAATCAGTCAAGTCACAATTCCGGCAGCGTAACATTACGGTAATAGTCGATCCCCCTTCTTCCTCATATCCCTTTTCTTTTATATAGTTTTGAGACCCACCAACTTTCCTAAATCACATTTTAAATTAAGTTTCAAAAATAATCTAAATATTATCCATCGCACAAGTGTCATCCATCCCCCTCTTTTCTCCAATAAATAGTTTCTTTAAATTTATTAATTGTCTCAAATCCCTCACCCACCTAGAGTTGCTCCTAAAAATACTCTTAGGTGTTCCTAGATCCCCTTACATGTTTTAAATACTTTCCCTAAAATGAAGATGTTACTAAATTAGCTCAGATTAGCAGGTTCTTAATTGCAGATTCCTTACTATGTTGACCGTGCTTTTTACCATAGGTTCCATTATTTACTTTATTAAGTTTCCTCCATTACTTAGTTTCCTAATTCTTATTATTCCCTTCTTTCCCCTTTTTATTAAAGCCCAAAATGGCAGTTGTGTTATTAAATCTTTTCTTTTTATTATTTATTTAATATCTTTTGTACTTTCATAAGTTAAGAAATAATTTCTTCTTTGCAAATTTTTAAATCCCTTAGTTTAATTAAATTCTTACTCTCTTCATTTACCCCAAGAATTTTATGAAGACTAAACTATTACTGAAGTGGGTTTTTGTTTAAATTTTTATTTTTATTCTTAGGGTCTTTTCTTAAGGTTAGACTAAATTTTTACCCTAGAGAATTTTTAGACTTATGACTTAGATTCTGAACTAGGTGACATTTAATTAGGGAAGTAGCTTAAGAATTTCTTAATGTGTCAAATGTCTTAGGTCCATCTAGGTTTGTTCCTTCATCAACCTCAACGCGTCGTGCCCTTCAAGACGCACCACGTGCTCCAAGGGTGCCACTCGCCAACTTATTTTTCTTTTGCGCGACGTGCCCTTCAGGATGCACCACGTGCTCCAAGGGTGCTACTTGCCAACTTATGTTTCTCTTGCACGACGTGCCCTTCAGGATGCACCACATGCTCTAAGGGTGCCACTTGCCAACTTATGTTTCTTTTGTGTGACGAGCCCTTCAGGATGCACCATGTGCTCCAAGGGTGCCACTTGCCAACTTGACTGATTGGTAGACATCTATAACCCCTGGAGTCAACACTTTGCCAGGTGAACTTGTGGGAGACTAAGGGCTCTAAGGAATAAGGCCCCCGCCTTATTGTGCGCCCCTTAGAATCATCATGAGCAACTGTCGTAGTCTTCCCTCACGACATCATGGATCCTCTCGAACTAGGTAATCGTTAACCTACAGTTCGAGCCACGGCGGGAATGCTAGTAGGCTGTGGTAGGGCTGTTGTCCACACCTCTCCCTCAACCTCTCTGGAAATCGTGTGTGGCCCCTTTAATCCATATGTGATTTTGGTCGGCAAGCTATCGTCAGCTTGCATCATCAACAATCGTGTCAGAACATATCAACATCATATCATCAAATCAATGAAATATCATAGTAAATAAATCAACCCAAATAGCACACTCCCTGACTCAATCCGGAGTCCAAGGGGTTCCACCGATGCCTCTGCATCCTCAAGGTCTGAAACCCTGCACACTCAATAAAACTGAGTCAACAACACCTTTCTACGTGAAAGTAGTAAAAAAATCATGTCATCTATCATAACGCATCATAATCAAGGATAAATGGTTTAACATCATAAAAGTCCAGATCACTTGCGAGCAAGTGTCCTCAAAGAATAAGTTTTCTCAGTGTGCTAGAGTGGGATGTTACATACACCCCCTCTTGGTCTAAACTTTGTCTCGAAGTTTCTCAGTATAAATGCTGAAATAAAAGTACCACAGTATCATAAGTACCACAGTATCATAAGTCTATCTATCAAACAAAAATGGAAATTGCTGGTAGATATCATATGCATCCTCCCAGGTCACCGAGTGCGGACTATAACTATCCCACTGGAACTTGACCTGATATACCGTTCGACGTCGTAACTGTCGAACGCGATGATCTAAGATGCGGATCGGCTCAGCCGTGAGCGCTCCCTCGTCAGATACCTGCAAGGAACTCATGTCAATCACGTGTGTAGGATCACTAATATAATGTCTCAAAACAGAATACATGAAAAACATCGTGCATTCGCCTCAAAGAATCAGGCAAGGCTAGCCGATAGGCCATGGGCCCCTTTCTCTCCACAATCTTGAAATGTCCCACGAACCTAGGAGAGAGTTTAGCTCACTTTCCAAGCTTGATCGAACTCTTATGTGGTTTAACCCGCAAGAAGACTCGATCGCCGACCTCGTAACTACGGTCGACTCGATGCGCATCGACATATCTCTTTTGTCGATCCTACGCTTCTTTAATCCTTTGTCTTTTGGTTTTCATTTTCTCTTCCATTTCTTGGATCGCTTCTGGTCCCACCAGGATCTTATCCTCAAGCCAATCCCAACTCAAGGGCATCCGACACGGTTGCCCATAAAGAAACTCAAAAGGCGCCATCTTAATGGTGCTTTGGTAACTGTTGTTGTAAGCGAACTCTACTAGAGGCAAGAATTCCTCCCAATGATTTTGTTGGTCCATCACGTACATGTGCAACATGTCTTCCAAGGTTTGGTTCATTCATTCGGTCTGTCCGTCAGTCTCTGGGTGATACGCAGTACTAAAATTAAGTTGGGTTCCCAAGGCCTCTTGGAAACTCGTCCAAAATCATCCAGTAAACACTGATCCTCGATCGGATATAATATTTTTAGGTACGCCATGCAACCTCACAATCTCACTGATGAAAACTCTAGCAATGTCAGGTGCCTGATACGTCATATGCACAGGAATAAAGTGAGCACTCTTCATCACAGTGTATACTACTACGAAAATTGAGTCGTGTCTCCTTGTCGTCAGTGGCAATCCAACAATAAAGTCCATCGAAATAACTTCCCATTTCGATTTCAGGATGGCATGTGGTTGAAGTAATCATGCCGGGTGTCTATGTTCAGCCTTTACCTACTGACACTCTAGACATCTAGCCACAATGTTGACTATGTCGGCCTTCATTCCCTTCCAGAAGAATAAGGGTTTAAGGTCTGCCCTCATCTTCGTGACTCTTGGGTGAGCCATGTAAACTGCTCTATGAGCCTCGCTCAGGATCAACATCCTCAATTCGTCGTTTGGTGGTACATAAATCCAACTTCTAAACCTCAATAACCCATCGCTATCAAATGAAAATCCCTCGTATCATGGTACCATCATGGTGTTTTGTCCGATAAACCCCTCAACCTCTTTGTACCAATCATCATTACGCTGTAAAGTGAGAATCTTCTCACGTAGATTCATCTGAAGAGGCAACACCGAAAATATGCGTGGCCTCTGACTCAAAGCATCCGCCACTCGGTTCATTGTTCCCTTTATGTAAGTAATCTCGAAGTCGTACTCGCTAATCAATTTTGACCAACGCCGTTGTCGCGCGTTCAGGTCGCTTTGCGTAAAAGTGTGTTGTAGTCCACAATGATCAGTCTTTAATTCAAATTTTCGTCCAACAAGGTAGTGTCTCCAAACCTTCAAGGCATATACGATGGCTAATAACTCCAAATCGTGCATCACGTAGTTCTCCTCATGCCTTCTCAGCTTCCTCGAAATGTAAGCAATCACTCGTCCGTCTTGCATCAAGACTCCGCCTAAACCTTCCTTGGATGTGTCAGTGCATACCAAGAATTCTGCATCCATGTGAGGGACCTTTAGTATCGGCACTGTGGTCAACAACTCTTTAAGCCTTCTAAATGCTTCCACGCATTTCTCGGTCCAAACAAACTTCTTTTTTTTCTTCTGCAATTCCGTGATTGGATTTGCTATCTTCGAAAATCCGTCGACAAACCATCGATAGTATCCCGCTAAACCCATAAAACGACGCACTTCTGTGACATTCTTCAGCGCAGGCCATTCCATAATAGCCTCAACCTTGGCTGGGTCCACGACGATAACTTCGTCGGAGATGACATGCCCTAAGTAGTGAATCCTTGATTGATAAAAAGAGCATTTGGACAACTTCCCATACAATTTCTTCTCTCGTAGGCACTGTAGTACCAAGCACAAGTGCTCGTCATGCTCCTCCTTCATCCGAGAGTAGATCAATATATCGTCAATGAATACTTGGAGGAACTTGTCCAAGTACTTGCAGAACACCCCGTTCATCAAACTCATGAATACCCCTGGGGCATTGTCAGTCCAAACGGTAAAACAGTAAACTCGTAATGTCCAAATCTCATCTTAAAGGCGGTCTTAGGGACGTCATCCTCCTTGATCCGTAACTGGTGATACCCTGATCGCAAATCGATCTTGGAGAACACCGTCACACCCTTCATTTGATCGAATAGATCATCAATTCTTGGTAAGGGATATTGATTCTTGATCGTAGCCTTGTTTAGTTGACGGTAGTCAAAGAAAATCCTCCATGATCCATCCTTCTTTCATATGAAAATAACTGGTGCACCCCACGGTGACACACTAGGGCATATCAGTCCCAGGTCCAACAACTCCTTCAATTGCATTTTCAGCTCTTGCAACTCCGAGGTCGAAATCCGATAAGGCGCTCTTGCTATCAGTTTGGTCCCCGGTTTCAGGTCTATGGTAAATTCCAATTCCCTTTCCGGTGGCATCCCCGGTAACTCCTCTGGAAATACATCCGTAAACTCCTTCACCACCGGAAGGTGTTCTAGACCTTCTGCCACTCCCTTTTCATTTAGCGCAAGGATTGCATAAAGCTTGCACCCCTTACGCATACTCTTCCGTAACTGTAAGGAAGAGACGAACCTCAGGGATACTCCCTGGTTTCGTCCTACAATCACACATCTTTATCCTTCATCATAGACCAAGCTCAACCATTTCGTCTTACAGTTGAGTATCGCCTCATGCAATTCCAACCAATCCATACCAATCACAACGTCATAAGATCCTAAGATCATGACGTACAAGTTGACCCTCGTGACAAACTCTCCCAGGTTAAGGGTACAACCCATAACCTTTCCTCCAACCTTCTGTTTGGCTCCAGAAGCCATCTCTACGAAGCTAAACTCGTCCTGTTCGATTTCCTTTAACTTAATCCTTTTTAGCGCTACACCAGAAATGAAACTCTCAGTAGCACCCGAGTCTATCAAAATACTAAGGGTCGGGTCAGTGACAGTACCTGTCGTCTCGAGCACAGTCGACTGGTGCTCTGCCTGGCGGTTATTGACCGCCGCATGAATCCGATGGGCCTTGCCCATATCTCCCATGGTAGTGGGTCCAGCTGATCCGAACGCTCTAGTCCTCTCCACAGGACAGTCGCGCTGGTAGTGTGGCTCCCCACACGTCCAACACCCCTTCTTCGGCCCAGTAGTCACGGTACCCGAAGTAGAAGATGACGACCCACCGGCCTGAAACCCAGGTTTGTTTTACTGAACAGGCCTAAACTGCTGCTGCTGCGGGCGCCGCTGCTGCTGATGCTGTGGTCCCCGATAAAGTGCTTGTTGCTGAGGCAGCGGTCGTCGGGGTGTAGTGAAAGTGGATCCTCTCTGGAAGCCATGATATCCAGATGTATGTCTCGCTGGTGTCTGATGCTGCGGTGTACCAGATGAACCTTGCCCTGCTGGTCTCGCTGGAGTCCTAGTCTGACCCCCACTGATAAGCTCCTCCTCTTCTATGAGGGTCTTTTGGACAACGTCGTGCAAGGTTTGAGGCATCAATATCCTAACCTTTTCACGCAGGCTACCATTAAGGCCAAACATGAACCGGTTGACCTTGAGCTTCTTAGTGTTAAGGTGCAGAGCATACCAGAGTAGCTCCATGAAACGTGCCTCGTACTCGGGCACCGTACGACCTCCATGTCATAAAGAGTTGAACTCATTGAGCTGACGCTCGATGAATTCCTCTGAAAGGTACCTCTCTCGGAACCGTTCCTCGAACAGTTCCCATGACACGTCTTCAATGACCATATTCAGTTGCGACAGGAGCGTCTTCCACCATAGAATAGCACTCCCCTTCAGTTGAAAGACCGCCATGTGGACCTTCATGTTGGAGGTATAATCACGAAGTGCGAAGCACATCGCCATATTCTCCAACCATGCCTCAGCGGCGGCGCGATCCAGGGCACCAAATAAATCGGGAAATTTAACCTTCTCGAGTTCACGGTGAATGCTACCTGTAACGGCCGGTGCGCACAACAGAACCTCAGTGGGTGCCGACACCCTGGCCTCATCTCTGTCCAATCGGTTGATCAGTGCCTCGGACATGCGCTGAAAAGATCTCATCATCCCAACAACATCGCCAACCGCTATTTGTTCCTGTTCGAGAACCTGCTCGCCTCCCTGGGGGTTAGACCCCTTAGGTGTGGATTCCATTGGAAGCGTCACGCCTCCTCCCCTAGCACCCCGTCATCTGTCTCCGCGACGTCCTCTAATCAAGATTACCTGCACGCACACAATCAACTCGATCAACAATAGTATAATCAAATATAATCATGTCAACGAAATCCGTAGCGAATCCCAAGTCGCGTGTCGAACCCTCTTTGATACCATATGTAATGACCTCCTCGTTACAACAACTCTTTCACAGGTGTAACAATTTTTATTTTTTTTAAGGTGTGTGCGCACGTGTAAAAGGGAACAAACACACTTGACTTTACGTCGCCACCCGACGACTAACAGGACGCAACCACGATGATCATAACAAGAAGACATAAGGCGCACAACAAGTAATTGCAAGCATTAAATGACCTTAGACAGAAGGAAGAATCCAAAATGGTAGAATTTACTATTTCCGCACAGGAAAGTAGGGTGTTTAATCTTAGTCTTCTTCTTCGGAGAGAGAGAAGGTCAGATAGGCTCCTGGCCGACTGCTCAAGCAGAAACTAGTAACCCGACGATGAACAAGACGCAAGCAAGACGAACACAACAAGATGACATACGACGTACAACAGGAAACTGCATGCATTAACGACGATCACTCAGAAATAAGTTAGACTGACTACCCGCCCATCCTACCCTGTAATGGTTAGGACCTCCAAGACACATAAGCAACGCTCAAGCCCAGGTTCCCATCGATTTTAACCATTTAAGGTCTTAGGGCTGGTGACTATTCTGAGGAACATGGAGGTGTCTACATCCCACCCGACGCAAGGAGACCAAGCAAGAAATTAAACAACCTGGCAGAACAATAATTAAATGAAAAACCACCTCCTCTACGGAAGGCGCAAGATAAAAGGACTCAGGCAAGGACCAACCAATAATTAAGACTAGACATTTTCTATGACCCAACTGTGATTTATTACCGACCAACTGCTCCATTAAATTTCATTAACCGACGAATACCTTATACATAAGGTAAAACCAAATAATCTCAACCCCCATTATTAAGTTATAAAATCCTATTGTACTTAGTTCAAGGACAAGCAATAATCACAAGAACATTGCATTTTTCTGTTAATCGCAATAATTGAGCAACGATATCATTACCATAATGGTAAATCCACTAACATTTACATTCTCCATATTATCTTACATTGCCTTACAAATTATTACCATACATTACAATAACCTTACATTATATTAATATTTCAATTTAAACGACGAGGGTCTTATAATTCAATCTTATCCCAGGGCTAACATTTCCATATTGCAATACATTACCCCTAATAGTTTACCCAAGCTTACCATGAGATTATATTACAACATCATTACAACCATGATAAACAAAATAATGATGATGAGCACAATGAAATAAAAACCACGATGAAAATCTTATGGCAATTCATATGGTAAATGAAATTCTCCTATTGCAATTATATTATAAACAGATTCTTTTTATGTAAATCATATTTCTTCCTTGCCACTAAATCATATTCTTTTATTAATAGAGAATGGTGGTGTGTGATTAAGTGTTCTAAGTCAAGATTATCAACCAATTGAGTGCAGATACCAAGTCCACGGATCCATATACCGAACTACACTATACGTTGAACCAACACATAAGTCACCAAGACAAGTGCAAACACCATGCCCGATGCTTCCCACCTATCTCACTGAACATAAAATAATAAAAATGAAGAGGCCGAGCATAATGAGAAAAGAAAAACCATAAGAAAATTCATAATGTAAATCATATGGTAAAGGAAATTCTTTATTGCAATCGTAACGTAAATAGATTCATTCATGCAATTGTATTCTTTCATTAACCTGAAAATCATGTTCTGTACCTCATCGACATTAAATATTAAAAATAAAAGATGGCGCGCATAATGAGATTCGTCAGGGTTAAAGCTAGTGGTTGTTGTGCAATCAATCCCTCGAGGAGATCACGTTGACACCCCAACTCAACATGCAGCGATAAAGGCGCTGACTTATATAACGCACTGTCAGAGGAGAGGTAAGGGAGGGCGTGGGTAACCAACTATGAGAGTTTAAAGGCAATCGCCAGTAGGGAGATGCCCAGGAAGACGCGCAGAAGGAAATTACCCAAATCAACATGTAACAACAATTTCTACCCAACGATAAATCTCATTCAAGAAAAAGGAAACTGTGGTTATCAGAGGATGTAATCAGGAATGCATGGCTGGGGTTCTGGAAAAATCCATCCCCAATAATTAAAGCAAACGCAGAGATCCAAGAAACACCCAATCACTAAGATTAGAGAGACACAAAAATCGTAGAGATCAGGAAAACACCAAATTACAGAGATAAGGGGGTTTTAC
This sequence comes from Picea engelmannii, assembly GCA_009831015.1. Taxonomy (NCBI): domain Eukaryota; kingdom Viridiplantae; phylum Streptophyta; class Pinopsida; order Pinales; family Pinaceae; genus Picea; species Picea engelmannii. Next base: position 365,168 of record ML780357.1, read on the forward strand.
TGTGTGATTGTCCTCAGCAAAACGTAGAACACTAAATCGCAAAGATCAGGGAGTTTTACTGTGTGAGTGTTCTCAGTAAAACGCAGAGAAATTTTATCATTTAAACGCAGAGAAAAATTTCCTTTCCACAGTCAACGCTGAGATAAACTACCCAACACAAAAAAGAAATCTAACCATCATTCGCTGAGGTACACCACATTACGCAGAGAAATTTGGGCAATCGCCAAGTACCTTACGGCTGATAACTCTAACTATTAGCTTCAAGGGTAAAACCAATTTTACTAGACACATAAAAGAAAAACCATTTACCAGAGACAGTACCACAATTTCTTGTAAATCACTCGAGGTCTAGTTCAATGGTAGAAGTGCTTTCAGCTAGAAGCAATTAGCAGATTACTAAACAATAAAAGAGAAGTCACTCTGTTACCACAGTATCCACGACAAGAAAAGAAAAAACGCTATCAAGGACTAGTCCAAGTATTGGGATTCAATAATAAAATTGCAGAGATGATATCCAGCCAATGCCAGGGTTATCAATAAATCGCGGAGGTCATACCCAGAAATCGCAGAGATAGAGTGCAGAGAAATCATCTGAAAACGCAGAGTAATCCACTATTTTGCAAACCCGACAGCAGCACAAAAATTTCGTCTCCATTTTAAAGCTCAAGCATGAGGTCAATCACAGACAATTATAAAAATGTAAGGCATGGTAGGAGAATGCATAAATCCAAGGAAGGTCACATAATTCAATCAAAAATCATTCAGCCAGGCTATAAAAAAATTTCAGTCATGAAACTAAAAATCAGTTTACCAACTTAAAACACATGCGGATCTATCCATATATCCAAATGAATTCTACTCTACCAGAAATAAAAATCATACCGTTTCCTTTCGCCTGCTTCGAATGACGTCCTGCGCTCTGTGTCGTGTCCCACGCTCCGTGTCGTGTCCCGTGCTTCGTCCCGCTCCCGCTCGTCGACTATAGAGACCTCACCGGTACCTCCCAACCAATCACTAGGGGTACTCTGCTTCCCCCTTAGCCCCCCGAGCTGCAAAGGGGCCACACAAAATCCAAAAGGTAAGTCTAGCTTCCCAGCTCGCCTCGCAAGGCCAAGCTACCACTCCTATTCGAGCTGAGAAAATCCCAACTCCTCACAAACAATCAGTCAAGTCACAATTCCGGCAGCGTAACGTTACGCTAACAGCCGATCCTCCTTCTTCCTCGTCTCCCTTTTCTTTTATATAGTTTTGAGACCCACCAACTTTCCTAAATCACATTTTAAATTAAGTTTCAAAAATAATCTAAATATTCTCCATCGCACAAGTGTCGTCCATCCCCCTCTTTTCTCCAATAAATAGTTTCTTTAAATTTATTAATTGTCTCAAATCCCTCACCCACCTAGAGTTGCTCCTAAAAATCCTCCTAGGTGTTCCTAGATCCCCTTACATGTTTTAAATACTTTCCCTAAAATGAATATGTTACTAAATTAGCTCAGATTAGCAGGTTCTTAATTTCAGATTCCTTACTATGTTGATCGTGATTTTTACCATAAGTTCCCATCTTTCCTTTATTAAGTTTCCTCCATTACTTAGTTTCCTAATTCTTATTATTCCCTTCTTTCGCCTTTTTATTAAAGCCCAAAATGGCAGTTGCGTTATTAAATCTTTTCTTTTTATTATTTATTTAATATCTTTTGTACTTTCATAAGTTAAGAAATAATCTCTTCTTTGCAAATTTTTAAATCCCTTAGTTTAATTAAATTCTTACTCTCTTCATTTACCCCAAGAATTTTATGAAGACTAAACTATTACTGAAGTGGGTTTTTGTTTAAATTTTTATTTTTATTCTTAGGGTCTTTTCTTAAGGTTAGACTAAATTTTTACCCTAGGCAATTTTTAGACTTATGACTTAGATTCTGAACTAGGTGACATTTAATTAGGGAAGTAGCTTAAGAATTTCTTTATGTGTCAAATGTCTTAGAGCCATCTAGGTTTGTTCCTTCATCAACCTCAACGCAACGTGCCCTTCAAGACGCACCACGTGCTCCAAGGGTGTCACTCGCCAACTTATGTTTCTTTTGCGCGACGTGCCCTTCAGGATGCACCACGTGCTCCAAGGGTGCCACTTGCGAACTTATGTTTCTTTTGCGTGACGTGCCCTTCAGGATGCAGCACGTGCTCTAACGGTGCCACTCACCAACTTATGTTTCTTTTGCGCAACGTGCCCTTCAGGATGCACCACGTGCTCCAAGGGTGCCACTCGCCAACTTGACTGATTGGTAGACATCTATAATCCCTGGAGTCAATAGTCCGCCAGGTGAACTTGTGGGAGACTAAGGGCTCTAAGGAATAAGGCACCCGCCTTATTGCGCGCCCATTAGAATCATCGTGAGTGACTGTCACAGTCTTCCCTCATGGCATCGTGGATCCTCTCGAACTAGGTAATCGTTAACCTACAGTTCGAGCCACGGCGAGAGTGCTAGTAGGCTGTGGCAGGGCTGCTATCCACACCTCTCCCTCAACCTCTCTGGAAATCGTGTGTGGCCCCTTTACTCCATATGTGAGTCTGGTCGGCAAGCTATCGTCAACCTACATTATCAACAATCGTGTCAGAACATGTCAACATCATATCATCAAATCAATGAAATATCATAGTAAATAAATCAACCCAAATAGCACACTCTGTGACTCAATCCATAGTCCAAGGGGTTCCACCGATGCCTCTGCATCCTCAAGGTCCGAAACCCTGCACACTTAGTAAAATTGAGTCAACAACACCTGTCTACGTCAAAGTAGTAAAAACATCATGTCATTTGTCATAACGCATCATAATCAAGGATAAATGGTTTAACATCATAAAAGTCCAGATCACTTGCGAGCAAGTGTCCTCAAAGAATAAATTTTCTCAGTGCGCCAGAGCGGGATGTTATATATATATAGAGAGAATTTGTAAACTAAAATTTAATTTTTTGTTTTTTAAAATACCAAAAAATTGTATTCCATTCTTAGTGATGCATTAAATTCTTTCAATAAACTAAAAAAATATCTTTAAAAACATAACTTAATTAAAATGCTACTTAAAATAAAAGGTAAAACTAAAAATACTTTTAAAATACTACTTAAAATAAAAGTTAAGAGACACCAACTCAATTGGTAAGTGCAGTAATATGAAATGTTATGTTAGATGAGATTTGAAGAGGGATATTTATAACATAAATACATTTTGTATTAACCTCCATAAATAAAGTAATCTTCCATCATACAAGTTGTATCATCAACATTAAATAAACATACATTGAGCAATGTTTCACATATTACAAAAAAGAGGGATAACAATGAACAACATTCCACATACATGAAGACAAAAAAAGAGATCGAATAGTGTTCCATATGTATGAAAAAAAGGAGAGAACATTTTTAAGGAGATTATGGGTATTAACAATACTTATGTTTAATCTTTCAATAAAACATAATAGAGAGAAGAGAGGAAATTTTATAATTCTAAAAGTAATTCCAAAATATTTTAAGATAGAGTATTTTACTATTATTTCACACATTATTAAGTCTACACTGTGTTTAAATGGTGAGGAGAGAAAGGTTAAACACTAGGTTTTAAAAAAAAATTAAATACATATAAATTAAATTAATATATTAGGAAAAACAAGTTCTGATAAAAATTAAATTTTAACACTCTCCTTTATTGTTTACATCATTAAAAACATTAAGGAAACCAAATAAACACATTTTACAAAAAATATTTTCAGAACTTTGATTTTTTCATGGTCTTCATTCTATTGAAATGCTTTCATATGTTGAAATACATGATCTTCCATTGTATTCTCCAATTATATAAGAAAATAGTCTATTTTATAATACTTCCCTCTATCTAAGTACATGATATGTCACTATATTTTTCACTTTCCTAAGAAAATAGTATAGATACAAAATGTATCCATAAATCAATTAACCAAACTATTGACCATGTTTTCTTGGCAAGGTGAGCTTCCGCACACATCTAATAATTATCTAATTAAATTATGTTACTTTGTTCTATAAGAAATATTTCATCATTTATTTTACACAAATAAAAGATAAAGCTACTACATTTATAATATTAAACAGGCTCTTCAAACTGCACACCCAATAAAACAATGAATTTTACTCACAGATCCTTTCGGTGATAAACTGCACACCCAATAAAACAATGAATTTTACTCACAGATCCTTTCGATGATAAACTGCACATGATATGCTCGATATGGCTAAAAAAAACTCATGCCGCGAATGATTCCAGCTACTTCTCCTAGGACCGATCTCTGAAGGTGACGGTTCCCATGCAAGAACCAGCGATTAAATACACTTTGGTTACAGCTTGAGGGATAAAATGAAAAACAAACCCTCAGCTGTTGCAAGCCTACACAAATTTGCTCTTTCTTCTATAGGCATATCTCCTCTTGAGTCAAACTTCATAGCTCGGACCTGTTAGACGAATAAGTTGAGCAATCGCTCCTTTGATCGCTCAATCAAATTAGTTAACTTACAGTTGTTTGCTTCCTTGTTTTTATCGCTGAGTTGAGTGAGACGCTTCGTTGTTTACGAAGATTTCCCTTTGCATGTAATTCCTTTTAAAT
>ML780357.1:383064-396028 GCA_009831015.1 Picea engelmannii
ACCCACCTAGAGTCGCTCCTAAATTTACTCCTAGGTGTTCCTAGATCCCCTTACATGTTTTAATTACTTTCCTAAAAAGAAGATGTTACTAAATTAGCTCAGATTAGCAGGTTCTTAAATGCAGATTCCTTACTATGTTGACCTAGCTTTTTACCATAAGTTCAACTCTTTCCTTTATTAAGTTTCCTCCATTACTTAGTTTCCTAATTCTTATTATTCCCTTCTTTCCCCTTTTTATTAAAGCCCAAAATGGCAGTTGCGTTATTAAATCTTTCCCATTTATTATTTATTTAATATCTTTTGTTCTTTCACAAGTTAGGAAATAATTTCTTCTTTGCAAAATTTTAAAACCATTAGTTTTAATTTAATTCTTACTCTCGTCATTTACCCCAAGAATTTATGACGAACTAACTATTACTTAAGTGGGTTTTTGTTTGAATTTTTATTTTTATTCTAGGGCCTTTTTCTTTAAGGTTACACTAAATTTTTACCCTAGAAAAGTCTTAGACTTAGGACTTAGATTCTGAGCTAGGCGACAATTGGTTAGGGGAGTTGTTTAAGGATTTATTAAGGCGTTAATGTCTTAGGGCCATCTAGGTTTGTTTTTTTATCATGATCAACGCGACGTGCCCTTCAGGACGCACTACGTGCTCCAAGGGTGCCACTCGCCAAACTTATGTTTCTTTTACGCGACATGCCCTTCAGGATGCACCACATGCTCCAAGGATGACACTCAACAACTTGTGTTTCTTTCGCGCGACATGCCATTCAGTATGCACCACGTGCTCCAAGGGTGCCACTCGCCAACTTGATTGATTGGTAGACATCTATAACCCCTGGAGTCAACACTCCGCCGGGTGAACTTGTGGGAGACTAAGGGCTCTAAGGAATAAGGCCCCTGCCTTATTGCGTGCCCTTTAGAATCATCGTGAGTGACTGTCGCAGTTGGCCCTCACGGCATCGTGGATCCTCTCGAACTAGGTAATCGTTAACCTACAGTTTGAGCCACGGCGAGAGTGCTAGTAGGTTGTGGCAGGGCTGTTGTCCACACCTCTCGCTCAACCTCTCTGGAAATCGTGTGTGGCCCCTTTACTCCATATGTGAGTCTGGTCGGCAAGCTATCATCAGTCTGCATCATCAATAATCGTGTTAGAACATGTTAACATCATATCATCAAATCAATGAAATATCACAGTAAATAAATCAACCCAAATAGCACACTCCCTGACTCAATCCGGAGTCTAAGGGGTTCCACCGATGCCTCTGCATCCTCAATGTTCAAAACCCTGCACACTCAATATAACTGAGTCAATAGCACCTGTCTATGTCAAAGAAGTAAAACATCATGTCATCTATAATAACGCATCATCATCAAGGATAAATATTTTATCATCATAAAAGTCCATATCACTTGCGAGCAAGTGTCCTCAAAGAATAAGTTTTCTCAGTGCGCCAGAGCGGGATGTTACATACACCCCCTCTTGGTCTAAACTTCATCCTGAAGTTTCTTAGTATAAATGCCAAAATAAAAGTGTCATAGTATCATAAGTCTATCTATCAAACAAAAATGGAAACTGCTGGTGCATATCATATGCATCCTTCGAGGTCGCCGAGTGCGGACTATAACTGTCCCACTAGACCTTGACCTGATCTACCGTTTGACGTCGTAACTGTCGAACGTGATGATCTAAAATGTGGACTGGCTCAGCCGTGAGAGCTCCCTCGTCTGATACCTGCAAGGAACTCATGTCAATCACATGTGCAGGATCACTAATATAATGTCTCAAAAAAGATACATGAAAAACATCGTGCATATGCCTCAAAGAATCAGGCAAGGCTAGTCGATAGGCCACAGACCCCTTTCTCTCCACAATATCGAAAGGTCCCACGAACCTAGGAGAGAGTTTATCTCCCTTTCCAAACTTGATCGAACTCTTATGCGGTTTAACCCACAAGAAGACTCGATCGCCGACCTCGTAACTATGGTCAACTCGGTGTGCATCGGCATAACTCTTCTGTCGATCCTGCGCTTCCTTAATCCTTTGTCTTATGGTTTTCATTTTCTCTTCCATTTCTTGGATCGCTTCTGGTCCCACCAGGACCCTATCCTCAAGCCGATCCCAACTCAAGGGCGTCCGACATTGTCGCCCATAAAGAAACTCAAAAGGCGCCATTTTTATGGTGCTCTGATAACTGTTGTTGTAAGCGAACTCTACTAGAGGCAAGAATTCCTCCCAACTCTTTTGTTGGTCCATCATGTACATGTGCAACATGTCTTCCAAGGTTTGGTTTGTTCGTTCGGTCTGTCCGTCAGTCTCTGGGTGATACGTAGTACTAAAATTAAGTTGGGTTCCCAAGGCCTCTTGGAAACTCGTCCAAAATCGTCCAGTAAACACCGATCCGCGATCGGATATAATCTTTTTAGGCACGCCATGCAGCCTCACAATATCGCTGATGAAAACTCTCACTATGTCAGGTGCCTGATACGTCGCACACACATGAATAAAGTGAGCACTCTTCGTTAGAGTGTCTACTACTACAAAAATCGAGTCGTGTCTCCTTGCCGTCAGTGGCAATCCAACAATAAAATCCATCGGAATAACTTCCCATTTCGATTCTGGAATGGCATGTGGTTGAAGTAATCATGCCGGGTGTCTATGTTCAGCGTTTACCTGCTGACACTCTAGACATCTAGCCACAAAGTTGACTATGTCGGCCTTCATTCCCTTCTAGAAGAATAAGGGTTTAAGGTCTGCCCTCATCTTCATGACTCCTGGGTGCGCCATGTAAACTGATCTATGAGCCTCTCTCAGGATCAACATCCTCAACTCGTTGTTTGGCGGTACATAAATACGACTTCTAAACCTCAATAAACCATTGCTATCAAATGAATATCCCTCATATCGTGGTACCATCATTGTGTTTTGTCCGATAAAATCCTCGACTTCTTTCTACCAGTCATCATCACGCTGTAAAGTGAGAATCTTCTCACGTAGATTTGTCTGAAGAGGTAACACCGAAAAGATGCGTGGCCTCTGAATCAAGGCATCCACCACTCGATTCACTGTTCCCTTTATGTAAGTAATCTCGAAGTTGTACTCGTTAAGCAATTTCGACCAACGTCGTTGTCGCGCGTTCAGGTCGCTTTGCGTAAAATGGTGTTGTAGTCCACAATGATCAGTCCTTAATTCAAATTTTCATCCAATAAGGTAGTGTCTCCAAAATTTCAAGGCATATACGATGGCTAATAGCTCCAAATCGTGCATCGCGTAGTTCTCCTCATGCCTTCTCAGTTTCCTCGAAATGTAAGCAATCACTCGTTCGTCTTGCATCAAGACTTCACCTAAACCTTCCTTGGATGCATCAGTGCATACCAAGAAGTCTACGTCCATGTCAGGGACCTTTAGTATCGGCGTTGTGATCAACAACTCTTTAAACGTTCGAAATGCTTCCACGCATTTCTCGGTCCAAACAAACTTCTTGTTTTTCTCCTGCAATTCCGTGATCAGATTTGCTATCTTCGAAAATCCCTCGACAAACCGTCGATAGTATCCTACTCAAACCATAAAACTTCTCACTTCTATGACATTCGTCGGCGCAGGCCATTCCATAATAGCCTCAACCTTGGTTGGATCTACGGTGATACCTTCGCCGGAGATGACATGCCCTAAGTAGTGAATCCTCGATTGATAAAAAGAGCATTTGAACAACTTCCCATACAATTTGTGCTCTCGTAGACACTATAGTACCAAGCGCAAGTGCTCGTCATGCTCCTCCGTCGTCCGAGAGTAGATCAAGATATCGTCAATTAATACTTGCACGAACTTGTCCAAGTACTCGCGGAACACCCCGTTCATCAAACTCATGAATACCCCTCAGGCGTTTGTCAGTCCAAACGAAAAAACATAAAACTCGTAATGTCCAAATCTCGTCTTAAAGGCGGTCTTAGGGATGTCATCCTCCTTGATCCGTAACTGGTGATACCCTGATCGCAAATCAATCTTGGAAAACACCGTCGCACCCTTCATTTGATCGAACAGATCATCAATTCTTGGTAAGGGATACTGATTCTTGATCGTAACCTTGTTCAGTTGACGATAGTCAATGCAAAGCCTCCACGATCCATCCTTCTTTCGTATGAAAATAACAAGTGCACCCCACGGTGACACACTAGGACGTATCAGTCCCAGGTCCAGCAAATCCTTCAGTTGCATTTTCAACTCTTGCAACTCCGGGGTCGACATCCGATAAGGCGTTCTTGATATCGATTCGGTCCCCGGTTTCAGGTCTATGGTAAACTCCAGTTCCCTTTCCGGTGGCATCCCAAGTAACTCCTATGGAAAAACGTCTGTAAACTCTCTCACCACTGGAAGGTGTTCTAGACCCTCCGCTGCTCCCTTTTCATTTAACGCAAGGATCGCATAAAGCTTGCACCCCTTGCACATACTCTTCCGTAACTGTAAGGAAGAGACGAACCTCAGGGAAACTCCCTGGTTCCGTCCTACAATCACATGTCTCTGTCCTTCATCATCAACCAAGCTCAACCATTTCGTCTTACAGTTGAGTATCGCCTCATGCGATTCCAACCAATCCATACCAATCACGACGTCATAAGATCCTAAGATCATGACGTACAAGTTGACCCTCGTGACAAACTCTCCCAGGTTAAGGGCGCAGCCCGTAACCTTTCCTCCAACCTTCTGTTTGGCTCCAAAACCCATCTCTACGAAGTTAAACTCGTCATGCTCGACTGCCTTTACCTTAATCCGTTTTAGCATTGCACCAGAAATGAAACTCTCAGTAGCACCTGGGTCTATCAAAATACTAAGGGTCTGGTCAGCGATAGTACCTGTCGTCTCGAGCACAGTCGACTGGTGCTCTACCTGGCGGTTATTCACCGCCGCATGAATCCGATGGGCTATGCCCATATCTCCCATGGTAGTGGGTCCGACTAATCCAGACACTCTGGTCCTCTCCACAAGACAGTCGCGCTGGTAGTGTGGCTCCCCACATGTCCAACACCCCTTCTTCGACCTAGTAGTCCTGGCACCAGAAGTAGAAGACAACGGCCCACTGGCCTGGAACTCTGGTCTGTTCTGCTAAACAGGCCTAAACTGCTGTTGCTGCGGGCGATGTTGGTGCTGGTGTTGTGGTCCCTGATAAGGTGTCCGCTGCTGAGGCGGAGGTCGTCGGGGTGTAGTGAAAGTGGATCCTCTCTGGAAGCCACGATGTCCTGTCATATGTCTCGCTGGTGTCTGATGCTGCAGTGTACCAGATGAACCCTGCCTTGCTGGTCTCACAGGAGTCTTGGTCTGACCCCCACTGATAAAATCCTCCTCTGCTATGAGGGCCTTTTGGATAGCGTCGTGCAAGGTTTGAGGCATCAAGATCCTAACCTTTGCACATAGGCTACCGTTAAGGCCAAACACAAACCTATTGACCTTGAGCTTCTTAGTGTTAAGGTGCGGAGCATACCGGAGTATCTCCATAAAATGTGCCTCATACTCGGGCACCATACGACCTCCCTGTCGTAAAGCGTTGAACTCATTGAGATGATGCTCAATGAATTCCTCTGAAAGGTACCTCTCTCGGAACCGTTCCTCGAACAGTTCCCATGATACGTCTTCAACGGCCATGTTCAATTGCGGAAGGAGCGTCTTCCACCGTACAAGAGCGCTCCCCTTCAGTTGAAAGACCGCCATGCGGACCTTCATGTTGGAGGTATAATCGTGAAGTGTGAAGCACATCGCCATATTCTCCAACCATGCCTCGATGGCTGCGCCGTCCAGGGAACCAAAGAACTCGAGAAATTTTACCTTCTCGAGTTCACGGTGAATGCTACCAGTAACGGTCGGTGCACGTGGCAGAACCTCAGCAGGTGTCGGCGCCCTGCCCTCGTCTCTGTCCAATCGGCTGATCAGTGCCTCGGACATGCGCTGAAAAGATCGCATCATTCCCAAGACATCGCCGACTGCTATCTTCTCCTATTCGAGAACCAGCTCGCCTCCCTGGGGGTTAGACTCCTCAGGCGTGGATGCTACTGGAGGCGTCACGCCTCCTCCCCTAGTACCTCGTCGTCTGCCTCCGCAACATCCTCTAACCATGACTACCTGTACGCACACAATCAACTCGATCAGCAACAGTATAATCAAATCAAATCATGTCACGAAATCCATAGTGGATCCCAAGTCGCGGGTCGAACCGGCTCTGATACCATATGTAACAATACCTCCTGTTACGACAAAAACTCTGATAACAGGTGCAAATTTTTATTTATTTTTTGTTTAAGGTGTGTGCGCGTGTGTAAAAAGGAATCAGACACACTTGACTCTACGTCGCCACCCGACGACTAACAATACACTACCACGATGATCACAACAAGAATAGATAAGGCGCACAACAAGTAACAACATACATTAAACGACATACTGGGTTATGTACAGTATGAACACAGAAGAAAGAATCCATAGTAGTAGATTTTACTATTTCTTCACAGGAAAGCAGGGCGTTTAATCTTCATGCTCTGCTCCGGAGAGAGAGAATGTCAGATAGGCTCCTGGCTGACTGCTCAGGCAGAAACTAGTAATCTCTGTTAGGTGTGTCGCAAGAGTGGAAACCCTGCCTTTAAAGGGCCCGAGACTCTTGATACGACACTGGATTCTTTACATAGAAAATAATCACACACACAGACTTATATATGGAGCAACTAGCTTTATCAGATCGAAGAGTCTGATATCCTATAACTGTGAGTTTGGACAGTTCCAAATTTAGTACAATCCCTGAAATTAACCTGACAACGAACATACCAAGCAACAAACGAATACCAACCACTACAACAATAATCAAAAGGGGCCACCATGTCCCCTACGGAAGGCGCAAGTCGGAAGGACTCCGACGCCGACCAAATGTGGTTAAGACAAGGCGTTATCTATGACTCAAAAGTGTATTGATTACAGACCAACCTCCAATTCAAATTCAATATTCAACGAGTTACCTAACCACCCTGTGGACACAATGTAAAATCAATGATTTCTAAATCTCATCACTAACTCGGAACAACTGATTGTACTCAGTTCAAGTCATTCATTACATGTTAACAATCCAACAAATCTCAACTACGTTACCATAAATATAACAACATTATGCTACTATTAAATTAACTCCCCCATTAACATCATGTTAGCATTATCATAACGCTTCACATCTTATGCCCTAAGATTATTTTAACATTAACATAACCCACCACATCCTATACCCTAAAATTGATTGGCATTATCATGACACATCCAAGTCATCACTTTCATTATTACAATAACATTCAATTAAAGTGACAAGGACTTTACATGTTATTGCTATTAATAAAAATGAAACTACACTAACCTTAGCATAACATAACCATATCCTCACCTTTATGTTCTAAAATACATTTCAATTAAAATGACAATGCCTTTACATTCGATTGATTATTATTAACAATGAAACTACACTAACCTATCCAGAAAAATACCCACATCGTTACTTTGCATATTACAATAGCATTGCAATTAACTTAACAAGAACCTTACACTTTATTGTTATCACTACCATGAAACTGCAATGACATGACATAAATAACCATCTCCTTTCTTTTTATATTAAAGTAGCATTGAAATTTAATAACAAGAACTTTGCACTTTATTGTTATCACTATAGTGGAACTACAATAACATGACATAGATAACCAGATCTTTTCTTTTATATTGAAGTAGCATTGCAAATTAAATAATAAGGACCCTACCCTACGAAAAGTAAAAACAGTAATTTTGTCACCCAATAATACGCCTGAATAACACTGTTGAGATTTCAAGGAAATTAAAAGAGCATCTAGGAATTAATGGCAATCGCCCGAAGGGAGATGCCCTAGGAAAACACGTCGAGGCAATTTCTGAGTCATAAAGGTAGATGGGTTTTAGCTGGAAGCAAACGCACAGGTGTAACCAAATTTCTGTCCAGGAAGCAACGCACAGGTGTAAGGGAATTTTCGTCCACACCGCAATGCGCACAGGTGAGGAACAAGCAGGGCGAAGGCAGCAATGAGGTAAAACGCATGGGTATTCCTCCCCATTCACGCAGGAAACCCAGCTCTAACCCGCAGAGATTTAAGGGAGAAAATTGAGGGGGTAACCTCTGCCAAATCGCAGAGGATTTAAAACACCACACGTAAATACTTCAAACAAAACACAGAGAAAATCCTTACAGCAAAAACGCAGGAATATGCAGCCGAAATTCGTGGGTGCGTTATCCATCAAATCACATGGTCTTTCGTTAAAAAATTTTTGGGTCTTTGGTCATTTCCAGGATGAATTCAAACTGAGAACGATCCACCAAGTATCAGAGTGTATCGATATGGGCTCTAGTACACAAGCACCGAAGCACTAAACATGAAGGGAGCCCACAACAATCGTGCACCACACGCAGAGATTTCAACAAACGCGGGGCAAATCCTTACATCAAAACACAGGGATATGCAACTGAAATTCGTGGGTGCATTATCCATCAAATCGCATGGTCTTCCCACCCAGACATGCATAGAAACAATCGACAACACCCACGCAAAGAACAGAGGAGGCAGAACGAATTCCATGCCATGAAAATTCAGTGCCACAAAATCAATTCCAGAATGCCACACGAATCCGGTAAATACCAAAACGAAATTCCAGTAAATGCCAATGAAATTCATCACCGCAAATCCCAAATCATAGTTCAAATTCCAAAATAACAGTGGTAATAATGGTAATTCAAGACAGAACGGTTGCCAACATTATGGGGTCGAAGTTATGGAAAAAAATTGGTAGAGAAAAAGGAACAAATTGCACGACAAATAGTCAACGCTGAGCTAGCGCAGAACAAGAAAAAAAAACACGACATCTACAAGGTTTGACGCAGAAAAAGGGGCCGAACGAGAAAAGAAAAGTTAAAGCCTGTTTATAGAGGCATTTAACATCAGTAACCCATTTCATTATATGAGGGTTCTCAACAGCTAATAGTTGTAATTTATTCCCCAAAACGCATAGAATATAAATCTGTACATGATTTCAACCACAATACTTATCACGAGATTTTTTTTTTAAATAAAAATAACAGTTGCAGCAGCTTCACTTATAATCACCGAGTAGAAAAATATGACAGCCATTAAATCCAATCACAACCAATATTTTGATACCAACATATATCATAATGCATCCTATTCTACCAAATTAAAAACAAAACCATATCGTTGCCTTAACTCTGTCCTCGGGTGTCGTCCATGTGCTCCGTCCCGCTTCTGCTCGCCGACCGTCGAGACCTCACCGGTACCTCCCATCCAATCGCTAGGGGTATTCGGCTCCCCCCTTAGCCCCCCGAGCCGATAAGGGGCCACACACTATCCAGATGGGAGTCTAGCTTCCCATCTCGCCTCGCAAGGCCGAGCTACCACTCCTAACCGAGCTGGAAAATCCCAACTCCTCACAAGCAATCAGTCAAGTCACAATCCGGCAGCATAACGTTACGCTAACAGCTGATCCCTTTCTTCCTCATCTCCCTTTTCTTTTATAGAGTTTTGAGACCCACCAATTTTCCTAATTCACATTTTAAATTAAGTTTCAATAAAATATTTGAAATATTCTCCATCGCACAAGTGTCGTCCATCCCCCTCTTTTCTCCAATAAATATTTTCTTTAAATTTATTAATTGTCTCAAATCCCTCACCCACCTAGAGTCACTCCTAAATTTACTCCTAGGTGTTCCTAGATCCCCTTACATGTTTTAATTACTTTCCTAAAAAGAAGATGTTACTAAATTAGCTCAGATTAGCAGGTTCTTAAATGCAGTTTCCTTACTATGTTGACCTCACTTTTTACCATAAGTTCAACTCTTTCCTTTATTAAGTTTCCTCCATTACTTAGTTTCCTAATTCTTATTATTCCCTTCTTTCCCCTTTTTATTAAAGCCCAAAATGGCAGTTGCGTTATTAAATATTTCCCATTTATTATTTATTTAATATCTTTTGTTCTTTCACAAGTTAGGAAATAATTTCTTCTTTGCAAAATTTTAAAACCATTAGTTTTAATTTAATTCTTACTCTCGTCATTTACCCCAAGAATTTATGACGACCTAACTATTACTTAAGTGGGTTTTTGTTTGAATTTTTATTTTTATTCTAGGGCCTTTTTCTTTAAGGTTACACTAAATTTTTACCCTAGGACTTAGATTCTGAGCTAGGCGAAAATTGGTTAGGGGAGTTGTTTAAAGATTTCTTAAGGCGTTAATGTCTTAGGGACATCTAGGTTTGTTTCTTTATCATGATTAACACGACTTGCCCTTCAGGACACACTACGTGCTCCAAGGGTGCCACTCACCAAACTTATGTTTCTTTTACGCGACGTGCCCTTCAGGATGCACCACGTGCTCCAAGGTTGCTACTCGCCAACTTGTGTTTCTTTCACGCGACGTGCCCTTCAGGATGCACCACGTGCTCCAAGGGTGCCACTCGCCAACTTGACTGATTGGTAGACATCTATAACACCTGGAGTCAACACTCTGCCAGGTGAACTTGTGGGAGACTAAGGGCTCTAAGGAATAAGGCCCCCGCCTTATTGCGTGCCCCTTAGAATCATCGTGAGCGACTGTCATAGTCGGCCCTCACGGCATCGTGGATCCTCTAAAACTAGGTAATCATTAACCTATAGTTCAAGCCACGACGGGAGTGCTAGTAGACTGTGGCGGGGCTGTTGTCCACACCTCTCCCTCAACCTCTCTGGAAATCATGTAAGGCCCCTTTACTCCATATGTGAGTCTAGTCGGCAAGCTATCATCAGCCTGCATCATCAAAAATCGTGTCAGAACATGTCAACATCATATCATCAAATCAATGAAATATCACAGTAAATAAATCAACCCAAATAACACACTCCCTGACTCAATCCGGAGTCCAAGGGGTTCCACCGATGCCTCTGCATCCTCAAGGTCCAAAACCCTTCACACTCAATAAAAATGAGTCAATAGAACCTGTCTATGTCAAAGAAGTAAAACATCATGTCATCTATCATAACGCATCATCATCAAGGATAAATGTTTTATCATCATAAAAGTCCAGATCACTTGCAAGCAAGTGTCCTCAAAGAATAAGTTTTCTCAGTGCACCAGAGCGGGATGTTACAAGAGACAACGAAGAAGATGGCTAGAGGAGAAAATTATAGTTGGCCTTCATAATTTACTATGGTTGATCTATGGGACTTTTGTTGGCTATACTATCGCTGACCTGCGAGTACACCACACCAGCCCTTAACATGGCTAGATTTGAGGTGCCCCCAAGAGTTTATAACTCATGATTTTCACTTAGGGAGTGCCTTAAAAAGGCACACCCTCACCAACTATTCTAAACCTCTAAGACTTTGAATTATCCATATTTCAGTAATTTCATTTAATTGTGAAACAAAAAGAGGAACCCATGAATATTCCAAAATCATATATACATAACTCTATAAGAAACGGGAAAAATGAGTAGAGGAGAAAAGTAAAATTGACCTTCAAGTTGCATGTAGTGACTTACACTGAAATTCTAAAGTAAGAATTTTATACGATAGAAGTCCTCATAGTTGACCAAGGGCAGAGTGTCGACAAACGTATATTTTAAATTTGTGTACCTTTTAATCATTTAATTGTGAAACAGATATAAGACTTAGAAATAAGGAGAGCTTCCATTCAACAATATTAACACAAAATAATAGAATTGTATTACATATAATAAGTAAAGATACATCATGTATATATAGTTGGAGTGAGATCCAACTTATTCCACTCTTGGAGGGAGAGGTTGAGAGAATCTCTCAACATCCTCCAACAAACCAAACCAATACCTAAACTCTATTATGAATCATAAATGAGGCATTATCTATAACACCCCCCCTTAATGCCTACATTACAGAAAACTTACAATACTAAAATCACAATTGCAAAATTTGTCATTTGTGTTTGTCTTTTTGGTCTTCATCAACACTTACACCCACTCTGAATCTTTCGGCTTCCTCTCTTTTCTTCTCCACACATACGATATTCCTATTTGACACATTTAAAGTACAAAAGATTATGACCATATTTGACGTTCTTTGTAGAATTTTCGCTTCTCAACCTCCCGAAGGACAATATTGATACTGAACCATCCTATGGATACACTTCAATTTGTGAATATTTCACTTTTTTCTATCCACAATTATCTAGGAGAATGATCTAAATACTAAATGTATTCAACAGTCAACTTCACAACTTGACCTTTTTACACACACTCACCAACACAATGATAACTTGTAACTGATTATCTTGGAAGGGCCCGTGGACAAGTACATTGAAATCGGGAAATTCCGAAACGCGATTTCCCGATTTCCACTGGAGTATGGGCCACGACTGCTAGAGCGGAGGACAGGTGGAATCAGAAATCAAAAAATCGGGAATTCTAAGGGCATGAGTTCCACACATTTCAATTCCGCGAAGCCTGAAACTCCGATCACGGAAAGGACTGGAGTTTTGTAGGCCAGCAGGTCACATGCGGAAAGAGCTAGCCGGAGGGAGCTAAAGGGTGCAGAGAGTGCCATCAGAGATCAGGCGCCGAGGATTCATGAGGTAGGCGATTCACGACAGCGCCAGTGCCGATTTCCCGACGGGAATATTCCCGATAGTAGGTTGAACATGGTCATGGACGGTGGTCCTATGGCGAGATTCTAGCTAGGAAGGCTATAGACAAAGGAGAACTCATCGGGAAATTTGAACTGGAAACCCCGATAGAGGGATAAGGCTACGATCGTATGGGGAGCGGTCATATGGGCTGTTGCATAGCTGGAAGAGGCCGGTGCTCAGAGGAAAGGCGTTCATCGTAAATCGGGAATTGAAAGTCCCGATAAAGTCTAAATAATGGAAGATTGGTGGAGCATCGCGGCTATCGTGACAT
>ML780357.1:448352-464396 GCA_009831015.1 Picea engelmannii
ACTCTCCAAGTGTTGAAGTTCTTCCGGGTCCTGTGCATTCACGCTCGCAACAGCCTCGCCCTTTCCTTCTCAGACTTGCTACTGAGACTCCACGTCCAACCTGCACTCACCTGCAAGGTTTGAACAACCAAACCGGCTCAAGGAAAAAGAGAACAAAAATTCAACTGCTTAGCCTCCTCGACGCACTCTATGCGGAAGTATTCGACTGCACTCGATGCAGGAATCTCCTGGCCTAGGCAGAGAAACAATTGAAACTCATTCCCTCAGGTTACGAACCTGATACGCAATCATATACGCAGCATATAATAGATAAGAATAAAAGGAAGCAAACATGCAAAGGCACAATATCAACAACACACAGAGATCAAACACATCCATAGGATTGAATCATGGCTTTTTCTATTAATTCAATATCTGTACATGGAGGTTTCTTCACAAGCTCTCTGCTCTGCTCTCTCCTTGCTCTCAAAATGATAATGCTTAATGAATACTATCTTACAATGATACAAGGGAGGGTGTCTATACTCTGTTTTCCCTCTCGAAAGGTGACTGTCTAATCTACAGTTAATTCCTATCTACCTGCATTAAAACTAAATAAATGCCTCATCTACCTAAGGACGAGAGCTTATCCGCTCAAGGTCCGTTATATATACAAAGTGCGCTTCATCACATCAACGTATTAATGTTTGGCGCAGCCATATTACAATGTTTCAAAATTTGAATGTTGGCGCTGTCCAGCTGTTCCTTTGCCTCCACGCGCTGTCTGTCTTGATGAGTGAGCGATGCTCCTGCATCAGTAATGGACATGTGAGGGCTATTGTTTTTGGCATGGGTATAGCTGTTATTTATAGAGTTTGCGCGGGGACTGTTTTGGTCATTGCCACAACTGTTATCGGAAATGTCTGAGGGCGCAACAGAATGATTAGTATTGTTTATACGTGTGTTGCAGTTATTATTGTTTATGTAAATTTTGTTATTACTGTTTTCTAGGTCAGTGTGGTTACTATTTTGGATAACGAAAGTGTTATTTTTGGCTTGAAGATTAATGTTATTATTAAATATCATGAGTCTATTTATAATATTATTTAAATTGTTCTTTTGGGCAGTGTTAATTATGCTGGAAGAAGGAGTTTCGATGTTATCGTGGAGCGTATGTACAGAGTGTCCATTTTGGTGAGGAGGCAAACCATGCATGTTGTTCATTCGTACCTGTTTCTGGGTGTTTTCTAGTTGGGTAAATTTGTTGCATTGTTTGTTTACAATAATTTCTTCAATTTTCGCAGTTTTTAGGGAGGAGCACGCATCTATTCATGCCCAAAGAGGTGGTTGGATGATATTTGCCAGAGTAGTGTGAAGAACGAGAAGTTTATGTGACAAATTCTCTAATTTAAACCTTGCTTTCTGAATTTCATTCCGGAGTAATGAAATGTTGGCCTTGTGAAAAATACAGTCATTTTTCTTATCGCGAAGTCTATGATTGATTATGGTAAAAATAGGCGTAACATCGGTGTCCCTACATCTTTTCAGAAAAGTTAGATCCGATTTCCTTCTCATTACCTGCAAACGCATCCGCTCAAATTGTCGGATTTTATCAGTTGTATCCTGTCTGTACAGGGTCAG
Organism: Picea engelmannii; assembly: GCA_009831015.1. Classification (NCBI taxonomy): domain Eukaryota; kingdom Viridiplantae; phylum Streptophyta; class Pinopsida; order Pinales; family Pinaceae; genus Picea; species Picea engelmannii. The sequence goes on from ML780357.1 coordinate 449,973, forward strand.
TATTTTTGTTCTAAGGATTTTGCGACCATTGTTTTCAGAGAGTTCTTTCGGATTAATCACATAGGTTTTTTTTATTTTCGATGTTTCGAACCAAACTAGTGTGGTCCATCATCAAGAAAACATTGGTGAGAAATGAAGGAAAAATGATATAACAGGTGTATAAATATATTATTTTTATATAATACAAATATATTATATATAATATTAATAAAATTTTATTAAAAATAATAAAAATCAAAATACTTTATTAATATTACAAATATTATAATAATAATAAAATATAACATTATATATAATATTATTAAAACTTTATTAATAATAATAATAATAATCAAAATACTTTATTAATATTACAAATACAATAATAATATAATATTACATGATTATGAATGTAATAGTATTATTTTAATATAATAATATTAAAGCAATATAATATTATATAAATTAATATAATTATATCATATTAAAAAATAAATTAATAAAGTATTCAAACACTATTAAAACACTATACAAATTACAATATTAAAGTATTAAAACACTAATAAAATAATATCTTAATTTTTTTTATTAATTAATATATTAATGTATTCATAAATAATAAAATATATTTTCAATAAAAAAATTAAAAAATTAAAAAAATATTAATGTATTAGAGTAAAACATTAATAATGTTATAGAGTAAAACACTAATAAAATAATAATACATAAAGAAACAATTTATAGAATAAAATATTTAAACTATATTAAATCTTAAAAAATAAAAATAAATATTACTATTATATTACATTAAAATATTAAACCAATAACAAACTATTTATAAAATAATAAAATAATACATAAATAAAATAATAAGATTAATAAAGTAATAATATACCAATATTGTAATAATACATAGAGACATTAATACATGATAATAATGTAGTACCTCGTTAATTATTAAAATGTTAAAAAAATAAAAAATATATATATTATAATTAATATATTAATACATTAATAATACATAGAATTATGTATTATTCAAATATTTTTACATTATTAAAGAATACATTAATAAAGTATAAAGTATTAATAAAGTAAAACATGAATTTTTTTTTGATTAAAGTCACCTTGTGACGTTGGAAAAATGCACGTCAAAATGCGACATTGGGAAAAATTATTAAAGGCACAAAGTGACATTGGAAAATGTTATTAAAGTGGTATGGCGACATTGGAAAATGCACGTCACAATGTGACAATGAGAAATATTTGTCAAAATGTGACGTTGAGTAAAAATCGTCACATGGTTAAAAAAAATTACAAATATATTATTAATAATATTTTAATACATTAATATATTAGAAAGAAGTTATAATTAAAATATTAATGGAGTAATAATTAATACAAGTATGTATTAGTGAAAGATTTATACATTATTAAATAGTACATTAATAAAGTAAAACCGTAAAAAATAAATTAAAGTCACATTGTGACGTTGGGAAATATTCGTCCTAATGCGACGTTGACCAAAAGCGTTAGATGGAGACATTGGGAAATGATTATGACAGTGGGACAGTGGGAAAAGTTCGACAGTGGTGTCGATAAAATCCTTTTATTCGGGGATGCGTTTTTCATTTTCACTTTAAATATTAGTTATAGTTGTGTTGCATTCTTTATGCCACATGTGGATCACGTAATTTATAAATTGAAACATCATAGTACTGAGATAATAGTATTGAGATTTTATCCCTTAGTACATTGTGAATTTTATTTCTATATATTAATGGCACATGTGGATCATATAACTTAAAAATTGCACCATCATAAATCTATGACTTTTTTGCATCCATCACTTTTGAGTTGTGTTGCATTGTTAATGCTCATGAATCTTTAAACATTTGTTTTCAGTAAAAAATTGGTGTTTCCTTATATAAGGGTAGATGATGGAGACATTGGGAAATGATGATGATAGTGGGAAAGTGGGAAAAGTTCTCATTGTGGTGTCGAGAAAATCCTTTTATTCGGGGATGCATTTTTCATTTTCACTTTAAATATTAGTTATAGTTGTGTTGCATTCTTTATGCAACATGTGGATCATGTAATTTATAAATTGCAACATCATAAAATCTATGACTTATTTGCATCCATATATACATAATATAATTATGGTGTGGGTAAGATCATAGTATTGAGATTTTATCCCTTAGTACATTGTGGATTTTCTTTCTATATATTAATGAAACATGTGGATGATATAAATTATAAATTGCACCATCATAAAATCTATGACTATTTTGCATCCATCACTTTTGAGTTGTGTTGCATTTTTAATGCTCATGAACCTTTAAACATTTGTTTTCGGTAAAAAAATGGTGTTTCCTTGTATAAGGGTAGAAAATNTCTCTTTTCAAATTTAAGAAAACATTTGTTCAAAATTTTGTAAACTCTGTTCATTACAATTTTACTCAACAACTATATAAAGACTATATCGGTCCATGATAAATGGAAGGTGAGTTTACATCAACACCAATCATTACAAAAATATGTTATAGTTTCAACATTGAATTCTTCAGGCTTAAGAGAAAATGAAATGTATTGTCAAACAAGTGACACTCTATACCAGTTGTCATAGAGATGAAATTTTTTAAAAGAGTAAAGACTTTTTCTTGTTCGGTGATTTGATATAGAGCCCAACTAAAGCTTGAAAAGTCTATTTTTTCCATAATCATGGTTGAGAAAATTACAACAATAATTAGAAGTATAATGTATAATCAAAACAAAAACAAGTTCGATCAGTTTCAAAAACATTCTATAACATGCAAGCAAAGGGAAAAAATATATAGATTCAAAAACATTGCATAAAAACATAATTATGTTTAAACTTCAAAAAATGAAGTTTCCAAATATAAAAGCATATCTAAATCCGATAAAATTGTCAGAATCTTACTCTAATATGCAACCAGATTGGTGGCATCGACAACACCAATTAATATCGACTTGACCATGACCATTTTGTCTATGAAGCCAATCTTTTCTCAAATGTCTCCCCACTTCCCTGTCACATATATGCATATATGTGTGTATAATTTCCTTTAGTGTAGAGAAGCACTGCAAAGATGGATCAAATAAGTCGAAAGATTCATGGTGTAGGTTGGTGACCATAGATTGAATGCCATGAAGAAAATGCTCCTGCTGCATTATTTCATGCAAAGAAGAACCAAACTTCAAAGCATCTGAGTTTTCCATAACTGCAGGATAGAAAAAACAAAAATAAATATAATATGAGCTGAAATACAAATAGAACGTGTGTATGGAAATTTTCAAAATTTGCTTCGTCACTTACATGAAATATTACATGTAGGAGACTCCAACTATGCATATGAAAGAAATATAAACATTTATTTCCATGCATAATAATATGATTTTTTAAATGTTACTGGTTAGTAACAAATGAATGTAACAATATAAATAATTATATTCTTTTGTTATAGAAATAGTAAAAGGAAACTACTAAAGGTATAAAACATATAAAAAAAATAGAGAAGAAAAGATTAATAGGAGAATAGTAACTACGAATGACAAAAAATCAACAAAACAAACACATTTTATGAAGAGATAAAGTACTTACAAGGGATGCTACAATGATAAGGAGTATAATCATTGCTCTTCTTTCTTCCTAATAGTAACATAAGCACTATTTTTCATCTTGGCATAACGTTGAAAAGAGAAAGGTGGAGATATGCACAAACCATCAATCGATTTCACTCTTGATATGGATGTGAAGGTCAACCCTTGACGCTCTTTCTTGCCTATATCAATAGTAGCTCGATCTAAATTAAACCCATGTGATTTGTGTATAGTAAGGGCCCATGCCATCTTTAGAGGAATTTGTTTCCAATTTCCTCTTGTAATAGGTGTGATGGGAACAATATTCAAATTGTTTTTGTCGAAAGTAACACCAATGTACTTATCAAAAAGAACAGTAGTGAACATTGGAAGTTGGGGTGGCTTTGTACCAGGTCTATAGTAAATGTGTTGAATGTAACCAAGTGCACCATTAACTAAGTCGGCTTCAACCCACAAGTTACATGTCAACATGACACGTTGACCAGGGCATAGAAAAACCTCACGTTCTAGTTGATCATCATCAACACTAGCAATTTCAACCCGTCTTGTATGCTCAACTACAGATCGTGCAATTGGATTATTTAATGACTTTAAAATTTCTCTATTATGAAAGGTGACCAAATGATTTGTTAGGAACAAGTGAATTGTTGAATGAAATAAAATTCTTTCCACTGGAGGCAAACTCATATCAACCCGTGACATAAGAAGATCCCAATCATCAATAGTAGGTTCAACATTTCTTATGTTATTCAAGAGTTGTCGAAAAGCGGCTTGCCTTGGATGATTTCCTTGTTGTTGACATATTGTATCCAAAGTAACAACAATGTTGAAGTTTTGCAATACAACTTTCCTTGTTGTATTACTTGCATACAAAGGCTTATCTTTGACAGGAGGCAATTGACCAAGGTCACCCACAAGAATGACAGATCTACCACCAAAAGGGGAATTTTGTTTTTCAGGAAATGCTTCTCGTAATCAAGAATCTATCTGTGTGAATAATCTTGGTCCTAGAAATCTCATTTCATCAATCAAAATATATCGAATATGCCTCATTTCTTCTTGAAATATTGCAAGAGATTGTCCCTATAGTGGTCTGATATCTTTGATAGGAATTTTTAGAGTGGAGTGTATTGTTTTTGCATGTATATTAAAAGAAGTTATTCCTGTCGAAGCGAGTAAAAGAAACGGACTATGGCCAATAGCTACTAAAGCATAAAGAGCATGAGAAATACAATGAATAAGAAAATACTTTCCAGTGCTAGAAGTGCCTTGTATAATCATTTGAAGAGGTTCATGATGTTCATATTCAACTAAGTGTCATAATATGATCTCAAAGGTTTGTCGTTGTTTCTCTGACAAGGATGTTGGTGAAGGAATTGTGGAAAGAGAATTTTCAACAATATCACCCCTAGATTTGGCAATTTTTATAAAATCTATAGCTTCTTCGACAACATCGTTTGAAACCATCGATTTCTCCCAATTAAAGCATATATCAAATTCCCTTCGCCCCAAGAGTTTGAAGGTCAGAAATTGTGATATTGTTAGGAGGTATCAAGCGAGGCAAAAATTGCGAGTCTTCAAAATCATCTTCAACAATGGTTTCTTGTTCATGGGAATCTTCATCTTCATCAGCAGTATCAAAAGGTATAGGGGAACGATCAACATGCCATGCTCAATATTGGAAATTCCGCCAATTTTCAATCACTGTTTCACTGGAGAGGCCAATATCAATGGGAATATTACAAAATGGTTTGTACAAAAGTAACTCAGTCAAACAGAAAGTCTCAAATTCATCAGAAGTCTCACTGGGAATAGAATAAAAACATGGCCAAACTCAAACAATGGCATGAACATATATATGTTTCCATGGTTCTTTTTTACGTTTTCCATCAAAGGTCCAAGATCTTGCTATTTCTATCATAGACAAATGATCAAGAAATGTAGGTCGATTTTGATATATTTGAAGAAAACTATTTGGCTCAGAAAATTGATGGGGATCATTTGATACTTTCTTGAAAACCTTTCTACCAACATTTAAGGAAAATAATTTCCTACTGCAAACAACAAGAGGTAGTTTCAATAACATATGACATGTTTCTTGGGCACAAATTTCACGATCAACAAGGGTTTTTGCAAGGAACCTTATGTATGCACACAATACAGGAGATTATGAGCCGCTTGCGTTTGAAATTCTAGTCAACATATCTTGGTAACTTTCTGATCTCTTTTCTGCCTTGGAAGCATAGTTTGCAATATATTTCAAGACAACATGTCGAGAAACCACAGGCTGACAATCAACATTAGCACGCCACATTGCAAGAAGATCAACATTATGAAGATTTAGCCTATCATCATTTCGTGCAGGCTCATATTTATTTTTCCCTTTCTCATCTATGAACAATATTGAATCACCGCGAACCTCCCATGGAGCATTGTATCGACATTTGAGAATAGACCCTTTTTTTCACAAACAAGAATCAACACTGCACTTTGTATGTCTTTGAACACGATTTAACAAATGCTCATAATCATCTTGAGCATTAGAAGAGAGAACCATTATATCTTCATTTAATCTTCGAGGAACCATTATGTTTCGTCAATGAATATCACATGGATTCCATGATGTTACATATTTATCAAAGAATGTCTTTGCAGCGTGCAGATTAGAAGGGTTTGACCAATCCAATGTGTCCATGTTTGGTGCACCTTCCAACCACAAGAAACCATGTATGTGGGTTGAACCTCTATGTTTCCACTCATACCTAAAAAAAAGTATATATATTATACAAAGTTAGTAAACATATATAGAAGAGTACAAGAGGAATGTGAAGCTAAACAAAAAGTAGAAATCCATCAAAAAAAACCTGTACCAAATGTATTTAGATTTAAGATATTTTTTTATGACTTCTTCCTCGAAGATTTGAAATCTTTGATGCATATACATGGAAAAAAGATGCGGGTACTCGATGACATTTTCAATTTTTTTACGATGTTCATTGAAACGACGAGAATGTCCATTGTTGGGCATGACATTGTGTAAGTCAGGCCACTTTGTGTCAGCTGCACTCAAAGTAAAAAACAATGTTGGACAACCCAACTAAGTAATCATGTCAGTGAGTTCATCACGACACTTTGTCCAATAGGCCCGTGTACCTCAAAGAGTAGAACCAAAATGCATCAGATGCTCAGCCAACTTATTGTCAGGTAAATCAATGAGTTGTTGTCGCAAGTCTAGAATTGTTGTAGGTGAGTTATCATGTATATTATTCTTTACAAATAATGCAACAGTTTCTTGGATATGATGGTGCATAATCATGTTCAATAAGAAATATCAAAACCTTGGATGCCTTCCAAATCTATGATCAAAGAATCTGAGAAGATGTAATCCATATTCATGCAGTTGAATATTACAAATACGAGGATGCAACCAATCAGCCTCACCGGTGGGGAATAATGTGGGGAAAGCCATGTCCAATAACCCTTCTGTATTATATTCATTGATGGGAGACAAACCAATGTCTGGCCAGTCCAATCGTTCAATAGGTGTGGAATCTGCATTTTGAATGAATGTTCTTATTTCTTCCATTTATCTCCCTTCAGTGGGTAGTTGGGAAACAAAAGATGAAGGATGAGCATGCAAACAATCATGAGCCATCTCTTGATTGTCAACAACATTATTATTTTTTTCTTGAATATCTCAATCAACAAATTTAAGCCTACTTAACACATCTGTTGGCATTTCAGGGAGAGAAGCAAGTGAATCCATGTCGATTTGAACATCCCTATAATATTTATCCATTTGAATTTTGTAATGCAATGCATCCAAAACTCATGATCTCTTTACATAGAATTCATAATGTTTAGATTGTGCACCACATCTCCTAACAATGATGATGTCAAGATCTTCAACACGTCATGGAAGGTTTCTTGCAATCGTGGAAATATCTTGTGGAAAGCTAATTGTGTGACCACTATATTTATATTGCCCACCATGAGCATGTGTCACTTGCAGTATTGGATTAACCCTTGCTATTAGAATCTCTTCAACTTGGGTAAGAACATTTAGAACATGAGATTGGTCACCTAGATCCATGTTATTACAACGAGAGAAACGGTGGGAACCTCGCTCATATTTGCACCTTTTGCACACAGGACCTTCAGACCCTCTCAAAACATGGATTCCAGGATAAGATTCATGACAAACATGGCATGAAAATGATGGAAAGAAGGTTGATTCACTTGATGGATATGAACTCTAGACAACAGAGCATGTTCAGGACCAATGTCAAACGCCCTACCCAAATTTGGTCTAAGAGGAGTTGTTTCATTGCTTCCAACATTTCTTTCCCTTGAATTTATGGAGTGCATATCTCTATTTTGATTGCATTGAATGGTGTCCTAGTAAAAACATATACAAAAATGTTAAATTCCAACTTACTAACTTACAAGAGAAGGAAAAATAAAATCCTTGGAATGCAAATGATGAACAATTACATTATATTGTGAATAATATGGTCCTAGTTGACCTGGACCAAGGTTATGAGAAGGATCTCCTTGATTTTGAACATGTGTTGTTGGAATATATTGGTCGTTGATTTCTATACCTCTATTGGAATGGTTAGTGTGCTTCAAATAAGGAGAAAATAAAGTGTTAATTTAGTAATTTTAGTAATCTATATATCGAAATGTTGTTGAAGAAATTTGACAAAGAATTATGGCACTCGAATACCTTAGTTGTTCCAAATGAAATAGTTCTAATTGATTATGTTGGTGGATGGATATTAGTTGGAAAATTTGGGAGAGGAGACAAAAATCCAACAACAACAGGTAAAGGTTGTAAATTATCAACCAAATTGGCAAGAACATTACTGTCACCCACAAATTCAGATAGACCTATATTTTGAATGTCTTTGAGAACTCTACCATGAAGGTTTTACAGCCTTCCTTCATGCTGCAATGTAGGAGTTTCATTTGTAGAAGACTGAGGGTTGTCATTTGAATCAAGGTTTTGAACATGATCATCTTTTGGAATATGAGAATTTTCCGCAATGAAGACAACATTGTTATGAGATTTTGGAACATAAGAAATATCCAGAGTATTAAAATATTGTGGGAAAGAAACATCAACATGTATTGTTGTTCGTGTGATAGCAGCTAAACTTCGATCCTTACGACTATGGAGAAAATCATTTTGAATATTGTTTCGAGTGGTTCTTGTACGATACAAATCTCTTCTACGTTCATTTATTGCATCTTTGTTTTGTTGATACCGTAAATGATGAATTTCATTTCTCCTCTCACATGTTGTCGGAGAACGAGTTTGTTTCGTAATACGTTTACTTGTGCCTTCAGTAGACATTTCTACAAAACGAAAAAATACATCATGATTAACTTGGCATATATTGTGCCTTCAATAAACATTTATATCTTTAGTAAACAATTTTTACTAAACATATATTGTGCCTTCAGTAAGCAATCTTTATATCAATCCATATGACAATGATATGAAACTGAAAAATTCTCACAATTGAATATGAATATTGATTATCAATCCATAAGACAAGTACAACATGTTTGATAATATTATGAATTCTTTATTAAAAGGAAAAGTAGACTAAGCCAACAAATCTATTCCCAATGGTGGAATGTCATCAACAAAATCCATGTTTGGAAGTAGTGGGAAAACATTTCCATTTTCAATCAGATCATTGAACTGGTCTTGAAATGGAAATCTCAACTCAGAGTTTTGTAACATGGATACATTTGTCATATTTGTTGGGAAACAAGAGCCGGTCATCAAATCATAGAACATGAGTGGAACTTCATTGTTTTTTCACATGAGAACTATCTCGTCCACTGTTCTAAATGGAAGATATCCAAGACATTTTATATTTATGTCTGTTGAAAGGTGTTTCAACAAATTCCATTTGAATCCCCAGTCATCCTCAAAACACTCCAAAATTCGTTCAATAGATGGTTCACCAAATATAAAATTATCCACTTCTTCAATAGACCAAACAAAGGTGGAACCATCATTGATGAGGCATATAAGTTGGTTATTGTATAATGACAATGACATACATCGTATGTCTAGGATTGGAACAAAAGAAAAACCCCACTGATTATTTAAAACATCCATCCAGTATATTGTGTACCCATAGTAAGGGTAGTCTTCATAATCTTTGTCCAAATACAACCAATAAATTTTACTTCTATAGACCACTGCCTCTTTTGGAGGTGTAGTGCCACCATAAGGAATGTTTTTACTCCTCCACACCCTGTCAAGGCTACTGCAAATGAAATACTTTGATTTCATGTTGTTCGAAATATGTTTCAAAACAACCCATTCATATTTTCTAGCACTGACATTTTCCAAGAGTGTAAAGAAACCCGAGTCTCCAACCCATATAGAACCTATGTTCTTGAATGACTTCGTAAATGGATTCATCACAAAATAATTCTTTGTAAGGGAGCATCTTGTTGGTAAATACAACAAAATCATGGATCAAATAGTGCATTCAATTGTATAGCTGGAATCCATAAATGGCACATGAAAATGAAAAACACGACCAGTTTGATGAAGGTATCCTCCAACGAAGTAACCTTCCTCACCATAGAGAAAAGGAATTAGAAAACCATATTCATTGCAGGAAAGTCGATGACAATGCACGAGGAATGAAGGGGTTTGTAGAATAGCATTCCAGTGTTTACAAACGGTTCTAAATCTTGTCAACACTAAAAAAGGTAGCCAATAAAATATCAGCTCCAAAATTTGGAATGGCAAACAACTCCATATGGTTGGATCCATAACAATGTCAATAAGTTTCCTAGCACTAAAAAAATAGGATTAAAGTGATTATAAATTTTATAGAGTGAAATCTAAAACATAAAGCTTGTAAAATAAATCAACCACTTCTAGGCATGAAATATTTTATTCGAATATAAATTCTAGGCATCAAGTGCATATAAATCAACCACTTATGAATATAAATTCTAGGTATCAAGTGAATATAAATTTAATAAATCAAATAACCATTCTTTATAAATGCAATGAAGATGAGGGCTTAACACCCAAAAATTAGAATCCAAAATGAGAGATAAAAAGTTCTTTATAGGTGTTGTTATATTGAGGATATTTACAGTGAACATATATAGAATAATAATCCAATATTTACAGTGAACATATATATAATAATAATCCAAACAATAATTTTCTTCCAAATCATTAATTTTCTGCCAATTCATAAAGTATGAAGAAAGGTAAAAAATTAGAATTAAATTAAATTAAATTAAACATAAAAATATCTAAATTCGTAAAAAAAAGACTTTCATCATCTATTATTTTGATTTATATATTTGTCACTAAGATATCAACATACTTTGCAATCCGCACATGGAGTGGTGAAAATGAGGATGTAAGAATAAAGATGAGAAGAATAGTTTGCCTTTTAAAGTTTAATATACTTGAATTACTATAAAATATATATTACTTTTTATATGTTGATAAGAATATATGATCTTATTCTATCCTAAAGATTTTAGTCTTCTTATGTGAAAAAATAGTGAGTATTTAACATTGTTTTGTTAGCTTCAATTCAAACATTGTATTATTGTTATATGGCATAATTGTAGATTACTTAAGTAAATTAGAATTCAACTACGTTGATGTTTAACTACCTTATTTTTATATAAACACTATTAAAATAAAAATAGGTATATGTAAGTAAAGTTAGTTAAAGTTACTTGTATGAATATGTATCAATAATAATAAAGTTACCTGTATGAATAGATTCAATAATAATAAAGTTACATGTATGAATAGCTTCAGGTATCTGTAAGTAGACTTAGTTAAAGTTACCTGTATGAATAGATATCAATAATAATAAAGTTATCTCTATGTTGGATATCATAGTATTCAGGAACATGATGGAAAGGGCACACTGTCAATTATTGACTTTTTACCTTTCTCCACTTTTATGTAACGAACCTCCTCGTTACGACGACAAACCTCGTATAACAAGTGCAAATTTGTTTTTGTGTGTGTGTGTGTGAGTGGGTACAAGGATAATAAATACATTTGACTCTGTGTTTCCATATGACAATGAACATGACGCATGCAAAGCAATGACAACAAAAACACCTAAGACGCACATGAACCTTTGCAACCAATGAACGACAATCAATCGACAAATAATAAGACTGACTACCCATCCATCCTACCCTGCAATGGTTAGGACCTCCAAGACACATAAGCAATGCTCAAGCCCAGGTTCCCATTGATTTTAACCATTTAAGGTCTCAGGGTTGGCGACTGTTCTGAGGAACATGGAGGTGTCTACATCCCGCCCGACACAAGCAGACCAAGCAATAAATTGTTTACAACCAAGTACAACAAAGGTTAACGAATGACCACGTCCTCTACGGAAGGCGCAAGTCAGAAGGACACCGACAATAATCTACCATTAGTTAAGACTCAGCATTACCTACGACTCAAATGGCATAAATTACAGATCAATCACTTAGTTTAATTTCCGTTAGTCGACGAGTTACCAACCCAACCTTAAAACTAAGTTCATATAATTAATTGCAAATTGCCCCTTTACTAAATCATAATAATTTATTGTACTTAGTTTCAAGGACCTTACCTTTTACATGTTGTCACTAATAATAAAATTAAATTAACCTTACGATAAATTAACCATATCATTACTTTTTATACTACAATAACATTGTAAATACAAATAACAATGATCTTACATTTCATATGTTATCCATGCTAACATAGCCCTTTTCATATTGCAAGGACATTACATTTACATGTTTCAACCATAAATTACAATGACCTTACATTATAATAATATTGCAAATACAACAATGAGGATCTTACATTTCATAAGTTATCAAATGCTAACATAGCATTTTTCATATTGCAAGAACATTACAATTAAATGAACCATTAACATCAACATCATTTTCATATCTAAACTAACCGTTCTAAATTGATCAATAATACAACTTTAATTTTACCATTCAACGTTATCTATTTAATCAATATCAATATAATAGTCATCTAATTCAACAGTCTTAATAATCGAAATACAACTAAGAACTAATTAACGTTAACATCATTTTCGTAATTAGATTATCCATTCAATAATACAACTCTAAATTTTACCATTCAACATTAACTATGTATGTTTACGGAGAGAACATTTATAGCTGGAAACTCTTAGCTAGAAAATAGTTGTAGGTTTCTGAGTGGAAGTCCTAATTAGAAGATAGTTGCCTTGAGCAGCCAGCTTTGCGTTGATAGTGAACAGGCATAATTAACTTTGTTGATCGTGTTTAGTTCTTTTGTGAGCTATGTATTCTATATCTGTGCTATGGGCTTCACCAATTTAAAAATAATAATCATTTTTAAAAACTTAAGCCATTTCATAATCATGTGAATATATCTAAAAAGGCTCTACAATATTCATACCCTTCATCAAATAATAATGAAACTCTACACTATGATAGATCATGTGCATTTTCGATGCCCCATATAACATGCTAGAATAAATTAAAAGTTAAAATAAAAGATAATGGTGGAATAACGATATTAAGATCTATCCAAATAAAATTTATAGAGAAAGAGGGTGAAAACATACGAGTCAGTGTATATCTTATCGGCCTATCTTTGGTATTAATAAATAATTGAGGGTTGAGGCAAGAGATAAAAGTTTTACTACACGTGTAAATATCCAAAAGGGATAAAGGTAAAAGGAAGCAGCAAGATTAACAAAGGATAGTTGTCACCGTAAACCAAAATATAAAGCTAGGAATTTACCCTATATGAAGGAGTTGAAATGTTGTTAATGCATAATCAAAGAAAACAGTGTCACCATAAGGATGGGATTTTTGTCAAGTAAAAGTTATTTAAAATCCTTGCGGGTACATTAGTGCATATAATTAAGAAACAATCCAGAAAATAAGGATGAAACGTTGTGTCTATAATTAAGAGACAATCCAGAAATTAGATAAATCGTTGTTCTTATGTTATGAGACAATCCAGAAATCAATGAAATTTTAAGGAGGGAGAACTTCATTTGCCAGGGATGGAGGTTGCCAGAGACAAATTTACAGAACAATACAAAACGAAAATGCCCGACACCCATTGCAGAACGAATTCTCTGAACTAATTTTACAAAAACGGAAATGCCAATACACTCATTGCCAGAACGCATTCTCAGAACTAAATTTTACAAAAACGGAAATGCCAATAGACTCATTGCCAGAACGAATTCTCAGAACAAATTTTACAAAACGAAAAATGCCAATACACTTATTGCCAGAGCAAATTCTCACAACTAAATTTTACAAAAACAAAATTCCAATACACTCATTGCCAGAACTAATTTTACAAAACAAAAATTTCATTACACTCATTGCCGGAACGAATTCTCACAACTAAATTTTACAAAAACGGGACGCCAATACACTCATTGCTAGAACTAATTTTACAAAATGAAAATGCCAATACACTCATTGCTAGAACGAATTCTCAGAACTAAATTTTACAAAAACAGAAATGCCAATACACTCATTGCCAGAACGAATTCTCAGAACAAATTTTACAAAACGAAAATGCCAATACACTAATTGCCAGAACGAATTCTCAGAACTAAATTTTACAAAAATGGAATGCCAATACACTCATTGCCAAAACGAATTCTCAGAACTAATTTTACAAAACGAAAATGCCAATACACCCATTGCAGAACGAATTCTCTGAACTAATTTTACCAAAAACGAAAATGCCAATACACCTATTGCTAGAAC
>ML780357.1:477490-505035 GCA_009831015.1 Picea engelmannii
TTGTGAACTTGAATGTTAAAAGAACTTTGACCATTTAATCTTCTTTTAAATTTCATTATTCTTCATTTAAATTCTTTTATGATGTCACATTCCTCCTAACTCATTTCTTTGTGAACATGAATGTTAAAAGAACTTTGATTATTTAATCTTCTTCTTTTAAATTTTATTGTTTTTCATTTTATTGTTTTTCATCTTTTCTTTATACATCATTTTTTTTACAATGTTGATTTCAATTTTAATATCTAATAAATAAATATTTCAATTAAAATTTTAAAATATTTAAATTAAAATTTTAAAATATTTAAATTTTGACTACAATTAAAAATCATAAAAAATTATTAAAACTAAAAATTAAAACTTTAACATTTAGGAGAAGACACGGAGAATTAGAAATCATAAAGAAATATTAAAACTAAGAATTAAAACTTTAACATTTAGGAGAAGACATGAAGAGTTAAAAATTAAAAACATCACCATATCAATAATTAAAATTTAAAAACATCACCATTTGATGCAACTTAATCAACAAATTGAAATATGCGAATAGGTTGTTGGTGTTACGAGTTTTGAAATATGCGAACCTAATACTTTTGTCTTAAATAAAGTTAGGTTAATACTTTATAAACAATAAAGTTTCGTGGCTTACCTGAGTTAGGAGGATTTACAAACAAACCCTAATTCACCTTTCGATGTTCTCTAGCCACTCAACGTTCACCAGCCAAATGGTTGTACAGAAGAAATCGGTAGGATAACTATATTGGGGGAGAATACTATTCTGCTACGTGGTATTTGGGATTTCGGCCATGTATGCGATTCCAACGACGACCAATTAGATGGAGTATGGATTTTGAAATTCAATTGGCGTGAGATGATACAATGCCTAGACAATAATGCGTATATTTTCGATTTCAAACATGAAGTTATTAATCTCAACAAGGATCTGATTGACGACTTAAATGCTTTAATTACTGCATCATGGGCGATGTGATATTTGTCAACAGTGATCGTTTTCAACTTGATAGGGCTATAATGACAATATAATAACCATAATGACATGTGGCTTATTGTCATTAAAATATGGTGTTACCGGTGTTGTCATTAAAATATGGTGTTACCAATATGGCTTAAAGTAACCAATATATGTGGCTTAGGTTATTATTATAGGGTTATAATGACAATATAATAACCATATGTTGTTACTTGTTTGGCTTACCGATAACCAGTTTGGATATAGGTGTTACCATAAAATATTAGAAATAACCTAACACACACCCTAATACGTATATGGTGTTACCGTCAATGCGATATTTGTCAACAGTGACCGTTTTCCACTTGAATCTCATTTTCAATTTTTATGCTTAAGCCAAACTATTGAATCGCTGAATATATAAAGTTTCGTAGCGACGTTGTTAATTTTGGGCAGTATTGTTCATTAGGTTTTGATTGAATGCAGGAAAACTTTTTAGCGCATAGTGCAGAATGAGTCCACAGAAGATTTCAGTTCACTTTCGTATTTCTGTACGTTATTGAGCGTTGCACAGTGGACATATTATGGATTAATCAATCCCATGGGATTGTTGATCTCTACGGTTAATGGGGCGTTGTATTGGAAGCAGTCTATGTGATTATGTTCATAATCTACACCCCCATAGAAAGTAAGGTATGTATTGTTTGGAGGAATCTCACTTTCGAGTAGAATATTATGAGATGGTCAATTCTAGGATTGATATAGTATCAAATGCATATGAAAAATTAACTCGTTTGTTAAATTTAGCTCCTAAAATTATTACGCTTAACCCTAAATTTCAATCATAAATTAACTCGTTTATACAGAAGAAATCGATAGGATAACTGTATTGGGGGGGAATACTATTCTGCTATGCGATATTTGGGATTTCGACCATGTATGCGATTCTGGAAACGACCATGTATTAGATGGGCATCCCTTCAGTCTACAAATTGTATGGAGTTCAAAATTCAATTGGCGTGAGATGATACAACGCCGAGACAATAATGCATATATTTTCGATTTCAAAAATGAAGTTATTGATCTGATAGACGACTTAAATTCTTTAATTACTGCATCACGGGCGATGCAATATTTGTCAATAGTGATCGTTTTCCACTTGAATCTCGTTTTCAATTTTAAAATGCTCGGACCATTTTTCATTGGAGCATGGGCTTTTTTCAACTTGTCCAGTCCGCTTAATGACGTTTGTAGTTTCTATGCAAGTCTAATTTTAAACTATTGTGCAGGTATAATTTTATGAGTACATACCTCTTCCAGAAAAGGCCGTCGAGTTTGATAATCAAATGCTCCTCTTCAAGACTGATGTTGCCGCCTTTGAGATGCCTTGGCCATAAAGTTTGAGCACCCATCCCCACTGTAAAGAATAATACTTATTTTGTCTGCATGCGACTGAGTCTAAATTTAAAAGACTTCAATTGGAAAACGTTTACAGAATGGGTGGCTCAGAGAATGCGTATGGATGGCTCAGAGAATGTGTGGCAGTTCAGGTCGTGCATGCATGCAGCTGTCTAAAAAGCGCCCGTCCCCAGTGTAAACATTAATGCATGCCGTTGTGTCTAAAAAAGGTAAATTCCCAAACGCTCACATAATGTGTTGAGGTCGTGGAATGTTCATAATGTGGGAGGTAATCCATGGAGGTCATGGGATAAAAAACGAATGGTGCTCTAACATAAAAACTATGGAGTGATATAAATGTGGCATGCATACATATTAATCATTCTAAATCATTTGAACGTATCAATTATATTCTTAATCATTTGAATGTGTCAATTATATATGCTCACATTAATTTTTTAAGTATTCTTAGGTAAATGTGAAAAAGTAAACATGTTAACGGATGCCTTCATAAATGCAAAGAAGTTATGAGCAATAAATTTGGCTCATTGATTTTGGAGGACGACTAAAAATATGCCAACATCTTGAATGCTTATCCATCAGATTAGGGTTTAAGGTTAAATAAGGTTAAAAGATCATTAATTGTGCCCATTGCCAATAGATGTACGCCTATCAACGTAATTATCTCCAACAATTGAATTCGTCATAACTGCACTAGATCGATGCACTTTCAATACTCTTGAACATAGGTTTGATGTAAAACTTAGGGAGAAGACTTAAAACTTATATGAATGGAATCCATTATGAACTCTAAAAGCCTCATAAAGAGGAAGCTTTGGAACAACACCGAATGTGCTCTTGAAACTAAACTTTTAACATAGATCTTACATTCGTTCAAAACCAATATATAACACTAATTAAAACTCAATTTGATCGATGGGATCCTTCTCAACCGAACGGAAAAGCGTTAGGTACTCTACCTGCAAAATATGCAACATGTTATTACTCCTAGAAATTATCCTCAGCCAACTCTCTTTTATTGTAACGTGTTTATTATATTTGTATAAAATAATAGTATAGAATAAAATACTTTTAACCTCACAGAAAAAGACCAAACCTGAACCTTCGTCACAATGGACTAAGACGTGCATAAGCTGGATTTCTTCTCAAACCCCTCTTAAACATGGAATACTAAAAATATAGTCCTAAATCTTCTCTATGGTATATCGAAAACCAAAAATAATATTTTGAAAACAATATAAAACAAAGAAAACGAAAACAAACGCAAAGGGCAGGAGCAATCGCAGGTGTCACCGAGGAGGTATCATCATCCATTGTTGCTGGCACTGGAAATTAACTCTCCACCAAGAGCTATACAATACAGAGGGCGAGATAGTCGTACTTGAAAACTCTTGGAAGATTGTTTCCTTTAAATCTGTACAATTCTGCGAAATACACTATTGCAGAGTGTCTGGGCTCGTTCAAATGGCGTGTTCAAGTGGCATTAAGCATATCTTGAGTGTTTCACAAGGATCAAACACCGCTGCTCATCTTACGATAACCAGTAATAAGTCGAAGCCTATCTATTCCGGCTATATATACACATGACTTATTCTTTTTAAATGTAAAAAAAAAACATACAGAATTTTTTTCTGTATATCTGCCTACTATTGACCCCACCGGCGGGAGGATGGAAACTAGCCACCACAGCTCTCTGCCGACTATGAGCCTTCTCAATGACCAATGTCCATCTGACCGTTCCCAGTCTTTCCTCCATCTGTCATACCACGATTTTGCATGGAAAGTACGTGCAAATCATGTCATACCATTGAAATCCCTCTCTATACGATAATGAGTTGTGGGGATTCCCTACCGAAGAACTTGAAGAAATCATGACATTGCACAACAGCGATACTGCCATAGACAGATCCAAGGATTCCATAGAAATGTAGCTTGCACGATGATGTTTGGAGAGAAATATACCATATCTGGGAATATGCAGAGGGTCTCAGGTTCTCAATGTGGCTTGTGGGGGGACCTTATATCAGGTAATCTAATGTTTTTTATCTTCCATACCAGGTAGACAAGTAGAATGTACCATAAATACTGATAGTTTGCACGTTTTGTGGTACTGTACAGGATGTATAGACAGAACCGTTTAAACAATCAGGCATTAGAGTTAGGCATATAAACTATGATGATTACGATGGACATCGACATCCTATCACAGTGGTTGAAGATACTCCTCTTCAAGCATGGTTTGAAAGTTCATTAAAGGGTAGTGGCATCGATCATCTTCTGATTAATAGCTATCATCAGTAGGTATACCAATCTCGTACAAAAATATAGAATTAGAAAATAATGGAATAGATTACATATATTTTTTATCGTCAGAAAATTTTAATAAAATATGTGAAAAAAATCAACAAATATCTCTAATTTTTTATTTATGTTATCGATCTTCAATTTTTTTAAAACTTTTAAGCTCTTTGGGAAAAAAAAGGTCACTCCTTTTGTTCATTAAGGGGAAGCACTATGAGTGAGATTGAGCGACACAACGAGGAGGACTGAGGTGACCTTCAAGGAAAACAGAGAGATATGGAACGAATTGCTACCATCTTTGATGCTCTACCCGCCTTTGCCCTTGCTCCTCGCTAGCAAGCGAGGATGCATGCTTATGCTCCTGGCTATGCTGCTGGTGTTGGTTCTGGATCGACTTCTGAACCAACGGAATCCTAACAGCTCATGAGGCTGTCATGTTACCCGTACATTAGCATGCCCCTATATCCGTTAGTTCTTCTAGCCATTATTTTCTGGAAAGATCTGGAGGGAAGAGAGACGAAGGTCACAATCTCGCTTACAAAAATCAAAACCCGGATCTCGCTCTCGAACAGGATCTTGCTCATGATCCCGAACATAATAATCCGTATCATGAGCGTGAATTGGAGAAACATCAACCGTAATAGTGAAAGACTTCAGCATAGATCATTGCACTTCCTCTCCATCCATTGACAATCAGGTAATATCACGAACAATTTCCTATGTAATGGGTAGAGACGGTCGAGCCACCGAAAAATCCCATAAGGAGTAGAGACGGTGTTGCCACAGGAAATGCTTATGGTGTAGGTAAGTATTGTGTAATTTTTTTTACAGCCCAAAATATTATGATAAATTGAATGGGATTATTATATATTTAATATGAAATACATGCATAGACAGCAGAGAGACAGATAGCCACCCAAAGCTATTATCCAAAATGAAAACTTGGAGATCATGAGGCGATTTGGCAATTCCATAATGTATGTTGCAACAAATGATGAAGAAGAGAAAATGAGGTAAGTATTGTTGATTTTGTTTTTCCACAGCAGAGAAATTGACTATATGCACATATGAAAAAGGTGTAGTATGAAAATCTAGAGACTGTTACCCAGAGAAAAGTGAGAGATGGTTACTACGCAGTTCAAAGATCATCCAATAGTGTTGAAGCAACAAAGCCGTAAGAACTCATCCTCTAAAAGCCATGACATCTCTTCCTGTACCAGCCTCTCTTCACCTGAACCAACCTCTCTTCACCAGGATCTAGATACAATTCCAACTCTCCTTCAACTTATTAAAAATTCTCTAGGATCTAGATACAGTTCCATCTCTCCTTCAAGTGCTAAAAATCTATATGTTGATTCCTTTGGTTGCCTCCATTGATGGACACAGACTCCATCTCTCTTGACATGTAACTATGGACACGTTTCTAACCACATAACTATGGACACTTAATAGACGACTATGCCATATTATTTATTAAACATACTGTAATCACAAACATTAAATGTTGAGTGAATTAATGCTAACCTCAAGTCTAGCATTAATTGACCTCACCATTATCTAGTGTAAATATATTATCCGTTTGCCAAAGTGTATTTTGTGAAAAATGTTCTTTGCCTAGAAATGAGGCTAAATAAGACCTCCAACTTCAAACTTTGACTTGAAAAATCAAATGTGAACGATTATCCAGTGTAAATATATTATTTGTTTGCCAAAGTTTATTTGGTAAAAAATGTTCTTTGCCTAGAAACGAGGCCAAATAAGACCTCCAACTTCAAACTTTGGCTTAAAAAATAAAATGTGAACGTGAAAAATGTATAACTTTATGATAACTTTGGGTTAAACCAACAAAAATTTATTGATATGCGTGCAGGATTAATACAAAATCCGTGAATCGATTACCATAGTCCCTGCTGCCTTAGGGCAGGGACTAATAAGGATAGGGACACTCGCCATGACATCGCCTTCCTTGCAGAAGTAGATGAAGAAATTGTAGCCTAAATAACAATACAAAGTCCTTTTTCCGCTCACTTGGAAATTGAAAAGGACTCTCGATAGGACTCAGATATATTTGTTAGAACATCCTACCAACAAGCAGCCTTACGAACGTCGGGGTCAATACAATAACCCTCTTGATGGACTATGCAAACTATTGATCTTCTAGGAAGGGAGGGCTGAACATTCGACAGAACAAAAGAACCTTTGACGATGTCGTGGATGCTCCAACGAACTGGTGTCAGGGTGTTAGTTTCACAGTATTAAATATATGTCAGCTATTTAACATACATGAGTATGTGTCGAATTTTTGTTATTTTATATGTTTAAGTAATTTTAAATACTAACAAATACCAAAAATAAATTCAAATACACCATGGGAAATTATGCCCGATCACATTGCCTTAACCAATGGAAAAAGGAAAAATTCATTTAGAAATTTAAAAAAGTTTTAAAAAAGTTTTTTTTTTTTTTAAGTAAATTATATATTTAATTAAAAATTTGGAAATGTTTTATAATTGTTCTGCAAAATGGATGCATTAATAGAAATTTGAGTGTATCTTAACATCATGCAGATTTCTATACTACCTGATTTGGCAGGTACTAATAAGTAACTGACAACAAATCGCTCTTGCCTTTTCTCATACAAAACTCTAATTGAGGTTACATATCAGTTATTGGTTAGGTGTTTTTATGTTTTATCCCTACCTCTCCATCATATTCTAGAATAACTTATGTTCATTTCTATGAAAAGGTCAAGAATCTTTTCTAGCCATTTTTTTCTCATAAAGTTGATGTACAAATACTATTATTTCTTGCTCTTCTATATCATATGGTCAATGAATACAATTTCTTTCAATTTTTTTGGGTTGTCCCATTGAGCTTTCAATTAGATCTTATTGTTTTTCCTAAGAAATGTTTTCTATTTTTTAATACAAAAAATATTGTTGAATTCACTCATATGATGTCTTATCATATTAATTTATACTTAGTGCTATTTTATGAACTAATTTGTACTCTTCAACATACCATCCATTATGATTCATTTCATCAAAAAAATTCTTGATATCTTGAAGACATTCCTCATTTACTTCGAACAACGTTTTTATAAAATGAACCATCAGGAAGGGTGTCCCCCTTCTTTGGCCAACTAGTAGAAACTTCTATTTTCATATGATCTTGCTAGTCCAGGAAGCAAGAAGTTCTAAAAGAATGTATTATATTAGTTCTTGATCTTTGTGAGAATTAGTCAGTCCCTTGTTTGTAATAAATCATTCGCTAGTCTAAGTAAACAATAGCGATGTATAAAATAATGAGTAGTCAGTTAGTGTCAGTAATTGTTGTGGGGAATTTCTCTTGCCCGCCTGAATGTACAGAGAAACGCAAAAAAATAAAAGCGATAAAATTACTTTTGTATGAAGTCTCCTTGATTGATTAAAAATACATCGTCCTCTACTTGGATTGATGATTCTTTGTTGAATCCCTTCACTTTATTTCTTGTTTGTGTAAATTCATTTTTCTATTTCTGTGTGATTATTCAGAGAGTGCACACCAAAGGATCTAGTGTGCATCTCTATTCTGCTATGCGTTGATAATTAATGCGCCCTGAGTTTGTTGGCAGCATGAATGTGAAGTTAGGGTGTCATTTTAAAGGTGGACGAGTTGGAGAATAATATGCACATCTCTCCTTCTACTCAGAACGATTTGTATTGAAGGCGTCTCTTTCAAAAAGGTTTTGCACCCTCTCCCTCAAATCAATTCACCCTTCTATCAGTTCCAGTGTTGCACCCTCCATAAAAAGCACATCTTACTTGTTGAGCACACTCTCTCACCCAGATTAATTGGTATCATAGAAAGTTTTTTCCTTCGGGGAATTTTCCGCACACAAAGGAGGAAAGACCAAAACTTCATCCACCAGATTCAAAAAGGAATAAAATTGGTTTTTTTGGTTCTTTCACTCTATCCTCACGCTCTTTCTCAGAGAATTACTATTTCTCGGTGTTTCACCGTCACTTTCACCATTGGTCATTTTCGTGACATTGTGATCTGCGACATGTCACCATTAGATCGTGTTGATCTCTTTCTCTATCTTCCTTACCAACAAGAACAAAAAGTGGTGTATCACAACAAGACTCATCAATACCACCTTAAATAGGCTGGGAAAACCTATGTACTTACTTCATTGTCTATCACTTCACCACCACCGTGAACCGATACCACAACCACTCACCATGTTATCAATACCAACAATGTCTCTCTGTGTTTGACCTGCCATGTTCATCCCGAGAACCTCACTAATCCGACACATCCCAAAATACTCCCTCTCCTCCCATAATTTTCCAATGTATCTCAGTCTCCCTCAAGGCTCCCACCCTCTCGATCCCTTGCTCCATTCATCGATATCATTCATTACGCATTATTACCCAATGCTCCATCATCTCGACCAGTTACCCAAGACACTATCGAACGTCCTCTAGTTATCGCTTACCATTCCCTCATCCAAACCATAATTAAATATCTCTATCCCTTACCCCATATTGCCTCTCAATTTTCTATTGAAACGATGCGTAAACATGGAGTTCACCTGGTGACTTACCAGTTCGAGACCTTGTCCATAGCCAAATTTAATTACTGCCACTACGCCAAAGAATTCCACCTTTTGATGTCACATTTGAAGAAGTGGCTCCCTTACAACAAGGCCACACACTCTTCCTTTGACTTCTTATATTTCGAGGTCTATCTTGGATTTCATTCTCTGGCACCCACAAAGATGTCTATCATTTTGACTACATCGGTATGAGCACATAAAAATCGAGAACAACATGTTGAACATAGTGACATTAATAATTTATCATAGAAATACACTCCAATCATAGATTCCTTGCTAGTAACACCAGATCGTGCCAAACAACACCATGTTTCATAACTGGTCGGTAAACAATGCCAAAATTCAAAGACAGGACAAGTGGATGACAGTGCAACGAAAGTTCCCTTAGTTGGTGGTGGATGCAGGGATGGTTCCGGATATAAATATGGAGGAATTGGGCCACCAGGAAGGGCATCCCCCTTCCTTGTCCAACTAGTATAAATTTATATTGTCATATGATCTCGTCATTTTGTGAAGCAAGGCATTCTAAAAGAATGTACTATATTAATTTATGATCTTTTTCAGTGTTAGTCACTCCCTTATTTGTAATAAGGAATTTCCCAATCTAAGTAAACAATGGCGATGTATATGTAACGAACCTCCTCGTTACGACGACAAACATCTTATAACAAGTGCAAATCTTTTTTTTTTTTTTTAAAGTGTGTGTGCATGTGTACAAGGGAAACAACACATTCGACTCTACATCGCCACCCGGCGACTAACAAGACGCAACAACGACGAACACAACAAGATGACATAAGACGCACATCAAGTAACTGCATGCATTTAATGACGATCAATCGATGATAAGTAAGACTGACTACCCGCCCATCCTACCCTGCAAAGGTTAGGACCTCCAAGACACATAAGCAATGTTCAAGACCAGGTTCCCATCGATTTTAACCATTTAAGCTCTCAAGGATGGAAACTGTTTTGAGGAACATGGAGGTGTCTACTTCCCGCCCGACACAAACAGACCAAGCAAGTAATGGTTACAACCAAGTACAACATTAATTTAAACAAAGGACTACAATCTATAAGAGTCTTAAGGCCATTCCACCGCGCAACTTTAGATCATAATTTGTCATCAGGGTACCTTCTAAAACTAATCACTCCAGGACCTTATTGTGCAAGTCTATTCTCGACTCGGATAATATTTAACCAAATAATTGATCCAATTTTAATCAAGAATAATGACTAGTTAAAAGTTTTCATTTACAACGAACCTTAATATTTAATTTAAAGTTAACGCAGTATTCTAAAATCAATTAACTCATTCATTACTTATAAATAAAAATGAATAGTTAAGATTTATCATTTAAGAAAAAATTGACATTAATCTATAATTATACTGCCATGAATAAAACAACATCCTAAATCATTAAACTCAATCCAATTTTTATCAAGAATAATGAATGGTTAAAAATTGTCAACTAAAGCGAAATTTAACTTTTAATTTATAATTAAAGCAATGTTCTAGAATCAATTATCTCATTCATTGATTAAAAAGGAATAGTTGTGATTTATCATTTAAAGCAAAAATTTAACATCAATCTAAATTTAAAATGCCATAATAACACAACCTACTAAAATCATTAACTCATTCAAGTTTTAATAGAGAATAATGAATAATTAAGAATTGTCATTTAAGCAATGTTCTACCATTTCAGTAATATTCTAAAATCGTCTAAAGCCAGCATTGGAAATTTACATGGATATCACGCCAAGAATGGAGTAAGCCTGGAAAACCTAAAAGCGATGCGTAAATAAAGAAAATAGTGCAGTAATGGGGAACCTGTCACCCCGCAGTCAGAGGCACAAGAACTAATCAGTGCAGTCCACCTGACAGGCTCAGCACTGTCCAACACAAATAATCAACCAACAATAGCCCTCATAACAATGTCCAGTCATTTAATTAAATTAAAAAGGTTGTTGTCCGTTGTCCTGCAGTTATGGCCAAAATGGGAGGCTAGTCAAGGGAGTGTTGTTTTAAGCAAGGGAAACCGCTAAGAAGCTAGAAGGAAGCGTTCTTCTCTGTTCAACGCAACTACAAACTGTCACGTCCAGAAATAACAAAGGGCGGCCAGAATGAAATCTCAGATCCAATTTTTCAAAAACGAAAATGCCAAACACCTATTGCCAGAACGAAGTCTCAGATCCAATATTACAAAATGAAAATGCCCATACAACTATTGCCAAAACGAATTCTCAGATCCAATTTTTCAAAAACGAAAATGTCAAATACCTATTGCTAGAACGAGATCTCAGATCCAATTTTTTCAAAACGAAATTGCCAAACACCTATTGCCAGAACGAAATCTCAGATACAATTTTTCAAAGATGAAAAATGACAAACACCTATTGCCAGAACGAAATCTCAGATCCAATTTTTCAAAAACGAAAATGCCAAACACCTATTGCCAGAACGAAATCTCAGATCCAATTTTTTCAAAAACGAATATGCCAAACACCTATTACCAGAATGAAATCTCAGATACAATTTTTCAAAAACGAAAATGACAAACACCTATTGCCAGAATGAATTCAAATTCAGTTCTAATTCCATATAATAACCAACGGTATTATCTATATAACAATGACAGAACGATTGCCAACAGGATGAGTTCGAGATTTTAGCTAAAATTTGTAGAGGTAAAATATAGATCTCTGATGCAGACGAATTCGCCTCTAATATGCCCTCAGATATAAGCAATCAATGTCTTAACTAACAGTGTGTGCCCCGACTGCAAAACTATAATCCAAAATTTTAAATGCAGAAAAAAAAAACCCTCGGGAATGTACAGCCCAAGCTGGAGGAAGAGGATACGACTGGTATGCCTAAATAAAACAGTTGCAGAGGTCCAAAAATGCCCCAAGAAGAGACAGGTTTGAAGACCAGAAAAAAAACAGGGTAAGAGATGATCAACGGGAACCAAGCCCATAAATGCAGAGTAAGTTTATCCATCCATGCATAAAAATGCAAGGTTAAATTATCCCACAATACATAAAACGCGGAGTAAATAAATAAAATTATCTAATCAAACCATTTACACCGATATACTAATCCCAGCATGATTCGTAATGCATTTTATTCTACCAAATTAAAAATCATACCTTTGCATTATTGTTTTCTCCGTGTGTCGTCCGCGCGCTCCGTTCCGCTCCTGCTCACCGATCGTCGAGACCTCACCAGTACCTCCCAGTCAATCACTAGGGGTACTCTACTTCTCCCTTAGCCCCCCGAGCTGCAAAGGGGCCACACACTATCCATATGGTACGTCTAACTCCCAACTTTCCTCGCAAGGCCAAGCTACCACTCCTATCCGAGCTGGGATGTCTCAACTCCCCAGAAGTAATCAGTCAAGTCACAAATTTGGAAGCATAACTTTACGCTAACAACCGATCCCTTTCTTCCTCATCTTCCCTTTCTTTTATAGAGTTTTTTTAGAACCTCCAACTTTCCCTAAATCACATTTAAATTAATTTTTAATAAAATCTTCTAAATATTCTCCTTCGCACAAGTGTCGTCCATCCCCTCTTTCCTCCAATAATTAATTTCTTTAAATTTATTAATTGTCTCATTTCCCTCACCCACCTAGAGTTGCTCCTAAATTTACTCCTAGGTGTTCCTAGATTCTCTTACAGGTTTAAATACATTCCCTAAAATGAAGTTGCTAATTGCAGATTCCTTACTATGTTGACCTCACTTTTTACCATAAGTTCCCCTCTTTCCCTTATTATGTTTCCCCCCATTCTTTAGTTTCCTAATTTTTATTCTTCCCTTCCTTCCCCTTTTATTAGGGCCAAAATGACAGTTGCTCTATTTACTCTTTTCCTTTTATTATTAATTTGAAAACTTTTTACACTTTCATAAGTTAAATAATTTTTTTCTTCTTTACAATTTAAAACCACGGATTGTAATTAAATTATTACTCTCTTCATTTTACCCAAAAATTTATGAAGACTAAAACTATTACTTAAGTGGTTTTTAGTTTAAATTTTTATTTTTATTATTATAGGGTCTTTTTCTTAAGGTTAAACAAAATTTTACCCTAGAGAAGTTTTAGACTTAGGACTTAGATTCTGAACTGGGCGACAATTATTTAGGGAAGTTGTTTTAAGAATTTCTTAATGTGTTTAAAGTCTTAGGGCCATATAGGTTTGTTCCTTCATCAATATCAACATGATGTGCCCTTAAGGACGCACCACGTGCTCGAAGGGTGCCACTCACCTCGTTCGTTTCTTTTGCGCAACATGCCCTTCAGGATGCACCACGTGCCCCAAGGGTGCCACTTGCCTCTTGTGTTTCTTTTGCGCGATGTGCCCTTTAGGATGCACCACGTGATCTAAGGGTGCCACTCGCCTCTTGACTGATTGGTAGACATCAATAACCCGTGGAGTCAACACTCCACCAGGTGAACTTGTGAGAGACTAAGGGCTCTAAGGAATACGGCCTTCACCTTATTGCTCGCCCCTTAGAATCATCATGAGCGATTGTTGCAGTCTGCCCTCACGGCATCGTGGATCCTCTCAAACTAGGTAAACGTTAACCTACAGTTCGAGCCACGACGGGAGTGCTAGTAGGTTGTGGCAGGGTTGTTGTCCACACCTCTCCCTCAACCTCTCTGGAAATCGTGTGTGGCCCCTTTACTCCATATGTGAGGCTGGTCGGCAAGCTATCGTCAGCTTGCATCATCAACAATCATGTCAAAACATGTCCACATCATATCATCAAATCAAATGTAATAGCACAGTAAATAAATCAACCCAAATAGCACACTCACTGACTCAATCCGGAGTCCAAGGGGTTCCATCGATGCCTCTGTATCCTCAAGGTCCAAAACCCTACACACTCAGTAAAACCGAGTCAATAGCATATGTCTATGTCAAAGAAGTAAAATATCATGTCATCTAACATAACACATCATAATCAAGGACAAATGTTTTAATATCATAATAGTCTGGATCACTTGCGAGCAAGTGTCCTCAAAGAATAAGTTTTCTCAGTGCACCAGAGCGGGATGTTACATACACCCCCTCTTGGTCTAAACTTCATCCTGAAGTTTCATAGTATAAAAGCCGAAATAAGTGTATCATAGTATCATAAGTCTATCAATCAAACAAAAATAGAAATTGTTGGTGCATATCATATGTGTCCTCCCAGGTCGCCGAGTGCGGACTATAATTGTCCCACTAGACCTTGACCTGATCTACCATTCGACGTCGTAACTGTCGAACACAATGATCTAATATGCGGACTGACTCAGCTGTGAGTGCTCCCTCGTCCGATACCTGCAAGGAACTCATGTCAATCACATGTGTAGAATCACTGATATAATGTCTCAAAACAAATACATGAAAAACATCGTGCATACGCCTCAAAGAATCAGGCAAGGCTAGTTGATAGGCCATGGGCCCCTTTCTCTCCACAATCTTGAAAAGTCCCATGAACCTAGGAGAGAGTTTATCTCCCTTACCAAACTTGATCGAAATATTATGCGGTTTAACCCGCAAGAAGACTCGATCACTGACCTCATAACTACGGTCGACTCGGTGCGCATCGACATAACTCTTCCATCGATCATGCGCTTCTTTAATCCTTTGTCTTATTGTTTTCATTTGTTCTTCCATTTCTTGGATCGCTTTTGGTACCACCAGGACCCTATCCTCAAGTCGATCACAACTCAAAGGCGTCCGACACGGTCGCCCGTACAGAAACTTGAAAGGCACCATCTTAATGGTGCTCTGGTAACTGTTGTTGTAAGCGAACTCTACTAGTGGCAAGAATTCATCCCAACTCTTTTGTTGGTCCATCACGTACATGCGCAACATGTCCTCCAAGGTTTGGTTCGTTCCTTCTGTCTCTCCGTCAGTCTCTGGTTGATACGCAGTACTAAAGTTAAGTTGAGTTCCCAAGGCCTCTTGGAAACTCATCCAAAATCGTCCAGTAAACACCGATCCTCGATCAGATATAATCCTCTTAGGCACGCCATGCAATATCACAATCTCACTGATGAAAACTCTAGCAATGTCAGGTGCCTGATATGTCGTACATACATGAATAAATTGAGAAAACTTTGTCAGGGTGTCTACTACTACGAAAATCGAGTCATGTCTCCTTGTCGTTAGTGGCAATCCAACAATAAAATCCATCGAAATGACCTCCCATTTCGATTCCGGAATGGCATGTGGTTGTAGTAATCCTGCTGGATGTGTATGTTCGGCCTTTACCTACTGACACTCCAGACACCTGGACACATAGTTAACTATGTTGGCCTTCATTCCCCTCCAGAAGAATAAGGGTTTAAGATCTGCCCTCATCTTCGTGACTCCCGGGTGAGCCATGTAAACTACTCTATGAGCCTCGCTCAGGATCAACATCCTCAACTCGTCATTTGGCAGTACGTAAATCCAACTTTTAAACCTTAATAACCCATTTCTATCAAATGAATATCCCTCATACCGTGGTACCATCATTGTGTTTTGTCCGATAAAACACTCGACCTCCTTGTACCAATCATTGTCACGTTGTAAAGTGAGAATCTTCTCACATAGATTCGTCTAAAAGGGAAACACCGAAAAGATGCCCGGCCTCCGACTCAAAGCATCCACCACTCGGTTCACTGTTCCCTTTATGTAAGTAATCTCAAAATCGTACTCGCTAAGCAATTCTGACCAACTTCGTTGTCGCGCGTTCAGGTCGCTTTGAGTAAAAATGTGTTGTAGTCCACAATGATCAGTATTTAGTTCAAATTCTCATCCAACAAGGTAGTGTCTCCAAACCTTCAAGGCATATACGATGGCTAATAACTCCAAATCGTGCATCACGTAGTTCTCCTCATGCCTTCTCAGTTTCCTCGAAATGTAAGCAATCACTTGTCCGTCTTGCATCAAGACTCCACCTAAGCCTTCCTTGGATGCATCTATGCATACCAATAAGTCTGCGTCCATGTCAGGGACCTTTAGTATCGGTGTTGTCATCAACAACTCTTTAAGCCTCCAAAATGCTTCCGCGCATTTCTCGTTCCAAACAAACCTCTTGTTTTTCTTCTGCAATTCCATGATCGGATTTTCTATCTTCGAAAATCCCTCAACAGACCGTCGATAGTATCCTGCTAAACCCATAAAGCTACGCACCTCCGTGACATTCGTCAGCGCAGGCCATTCCATAATAGCCTCAACCTTGGCTGGATCCACTGCGATAGCTTCGCCAGAGATGACATGCCCTAAGTAGTGAATCCTCGATTGATAAAAAAGAGAATTTGGACAACTTCCCATACAATTTGTGCTCTCGCAGGCACTGTAGTACCAAGCACAAGTGCTCTTCATGCTCTTCCGTTGTCCGAGAGTAGATCAAAATATCGTCAATGAATACTTGGATGAACTTGTCCAAGTATTCGCAGAACACCCCATTCATCAAACTCATAAATACCCCTGGGGCGTTTGTCAGTCCAAACAGCAAAACAGTAAACTCGTAATGTCCAAATCTCATCTTAAAGGCGGTCTTAGGGACATCATCCTCCTTGATCTACAACTGATGATACCCTGATCACAAATCGATCTTAGAGAACACCGTCGCACCCTTCATTTGATCGAACAGATCATCAATTCTTGGTAAGGGATACTTATTCTTGATCGTAGCCTTATTCAGTTGACGGTAGTCAATGCAAAGCCTCCATGATCCATCCTTATTTCGTATG
This sequence comes from Picea engelmannii, assembly GCA_009831015.1. Taxonomy (NCBI): domain Eukaryota; kingdom Viridiplantae; phylum Streptophyta; class Pinopsida; order Pinales; family Pinaceae; genus Picea; species Picea engelmannii. The sequence goes on from ML780357.1 coordinate 494,517, forward strand.
AAAATAACGGGTGCACCCCACGGTGACACACTAGGACGTATCAGTCCCAGTTCCAGGAACTCCTTCAGTTGCATTTTCAACTCTTGCAACTCTGGGGTCGACATCCGACAAGGAGTTATTGCTATCGGCTCGATCCCCGGTTTCAGGTCTATGGTAAACTCCAATTCCCTTTCCGGTGGCATCCCAGGTAACTCCTCTGGAAATACGTCCGCAAACTCCCTCACCACCAGAAGGTTTTCTAGACTTTCCGCTACTCCCTTTTCGTTTAGCGCAAGGATCGCATAAATCTTGCACCCCTTGCGCATACTCTTCTGTAACTGTAAGGAAGAGACGAACCTCAGGGAGACTCCCTTGTTTCGTCCTACAATCACACGTCTCTGTCATTCGTCATCAACCAAGCTCAACCATTTCATCTTACTATTGAGTATCGCCTCATGCGATTCCAACCAATCCATATCGATCACGATGTCATAAGATCCTAAGATTGTGACGTACAAGTTGACCCTCGTGACAAACTCTCCCAGGTTAAGGGCACAGCCCGTAAATTTTCCTCCAACCTTATGTTTGGCTCCTGAAGCCATCTCTACGAAGCTAAACTCATTCTGATCGACTGTCTTTACCTTAATCCTTTTTAGCGTTGCACCAGAAATGAAACTCTCAGTACCACCGGGATCTATCAAAACACTAAGGGTCTGGTCAGTGATGGTACCTATCGTCTCGAGCACAGTCGACTGGTTCTCTGCCTGGCGGTTATTCACCACTGCATGAATCCGATGGGCCTTGTCCATATCTCCCACTGTAGTGGGTCCGGTTGATCCAGACACTATGGTCCTCTCCACAAAATAGTCACGCTGGTAGTGTGGCTCCCCACACGTCCAACACCCCTTCTTTGGCCCAATAGTCCTGGTACCTGAAGTAGAAGATGACGGCCCACTGGCCTGGGACCCTGTTCTATTCTGCTGAATAGGCCTACACTGCTACTGCTGCGGACGAAGTTGTTGCTGATGCGATGGTCCTCGATAAGGTGTCCGCTGCTGAGGCGGTGGTCACCGGGGTGTAGTGAGAGTGGATCCCCTCTGGAAGCCACGATATCCCGATGTATGTTTCACTGGTGTCTGATGCTGCGGTGTTCCAGATGAATCGTGCCCTGCTGGTCTCGCTAGATTGCTGGTATAACCCCCACTGATAATCTCCTCCTCTGCTATTACGGCCTTCTGGACGACATCGTGCAAGGTTTTAGGCATCAAAATCCTAACCTTTGCACACAAGCTTCCGTTAAGGCTGAACACGAACCGGTTGACCTTAAGTTTCTCTGTGTTAAGGTGCAGAGCATATCAGAGCATCTCCATAAAAAGTGCCTCGTACTCGGGCACCGTACGACCTCCCTGTCGTAATGCGTTGAACTCATTGAGTTGACACTCAATGAATTCCTCTGAAAGGTACCTCTCTTGGAACTATTCCTCGAACAGTTCCCATGACATGTCTTCAACGGCCATGTTCAGCTGCGGTAGGAGCATCTTCCACCATAGAAGAGCGCTCCCCTTCAGTTGAAAGACTGCCATGCAGACCTTCATGTTGGAGGTATAATCGCGAAGTGCGAAGCACATCGCCATATTCTCCAACCATGCCTCGGTGGTGGCACCATCCGGGGCACCAAAGAACTCAAGAAATTTAACCTTCTCGAGTTCTCGATGAATGCTACCAGTAATGGCCGGTGCGCGCGGCGAAACCTGATCGGGTGCCGGTGCCCTGGCCTCATCTTTGTCCAAGCGGTTGATCAGTGCCTCAGACATGCGCTGAAAAGATCTCATCATCTCGACCACGTCACCAACTGCTATCCGCTCTTGTCAGAGAACCTGCTCGCCTCCCTCGGGGTTAGACCCCTCAGGCGTGGATTCTAGTGGAGGTGTTACGCCTCCACGACGTCCTTTAACCATGATTACCTGCACGCACACAATCAACTCGATCAGCAACAATATAATAAAATCAAATCATGTCAACGAAATCTGTAGCAAATACCAAGTCGCGGGTCGAACCTGGCTCTGATACCATATGTAACGAACCTCCTCGTTACGACGACAAACCTCTTATAACAAGCACAATTTTTTTTTTGTTTTTGTTTTTGAAACTTTGTGCACACGTGTACAAGGGAAACAACACATTTGACTCTGTGTCGCCACCCGACGACTAACGAGATGCAACAATGATGAACACAACAAGACGACATAAGATGCACATCAAGTAACTACATGCATTTAACGACGATCAATCGACGATAAGTAAGACTGACTACCCACCCGTCCTACCCTGCAAAGGTTAGGACCTCCAAGACACATAAGCAACGCTCAAGTCCAGGTTCCCATCGATTTTAACCATTTAAGGTCTCAGGGCTGGCAACTGTTCTCAGGAACATGGAGGTGTCTACATCCCTCCCGACACAAATAGACCAAGCAAGTAATGGTTACAACCAAGTACAACATTAATTTAAACAAAGGACTACAATCTATAAGAGTCTTAAGGCCATTCCACCGCGCAACTTTAGATCATAATTTGTCATCAAGGTACCTTCTAAAACTAATCACTACAGGACCTTATTGTGCAAGTCTATTCTCGACTGGGATAACATTTAACCAAATAATTGATCCAATTTTAATCAAGAATAATGACTAGTTAAAAGTTTTCATTTACAACGAACCTTAATATTTAATTTAAAGCTAATGCAGTATTCTAAAATCAATTAACTCATTCATTACTTATAAATAAAAATTAATAGTTAAGATTTATCATTTAAGCAAAAATTGACATTAATCTATAATTATACTGCCATGAATAAAACAACATCCTAAATCATTAAACTCAATCCAATTTTTATCAAGAATAATGAATGGTTAAAAATTGTCAATTAAAGCGAAATTTAACCTTTAATTTATAATTAAAGCAATGTTCTAGAATCAATTATGTCATTCATTGATTAAAAAGGAATAGTTGTGATTTATCATTTAAAGAAAAAATTTAACGCCAATCTAAATTTAGAATGCCATAATAACGCAACCTACTAAAATCATTAACTCATTCAAGTTTTAATCAAGAATAATGAATAATTAAGAATTGTCATTTAAGCAATGTTCTACCATTTGAGTAATATTCTAAAATCGTCTAAAGCCAGCATTGGAAATTTACATGGATATCACGTCACGAATGGAGTAAGCCTGGAAAACCTAAAAGCGATGAGTAAATAAAGAAAATAGTGCGGTAATGGGGAACCTGTCACCCCGCAATCAGAGGCACAAGAACTAATCAGCGCAGTCCACCTGACAGGCTCAGCACTGTCCAACATAAATAATCAATCAGCGATAGCCCTCATAACAATGTCCATTCATTTAATTAAATTAAAAAGGTTGTTGTCCGCTGTCTTGCAGTTATGGCCAAAATGGGAGGCTATTCAAGGGAGTGTTGTTTTAAGAAAGGGAAACCGCTAAGCAGCTAGAAGGAAGCATTCTTCTCTGTTCAACGCAACTGTAGACTTTCCGGGCCAGAAATAACAAGGGGCGGCCATAACGAAATCTCAGATCCAATTTTTCAAAAACGAAAATGCCAAACACTTATTGCCAGAACGAAGTCTCAGATCTAATATTACAAAATGAAAATTCCCATACAACTGTTGCCAAAACGAATTCTCAGATCCAATTTTTCAAAAATGAAAATGTCAAATACCTATTGCAAGAACGAAATCTCCGATCCAATTTTTTCAAAACGAAAATGCCAAACACCTATTGCCAGAATGAAATTTCAGATACAATTTTTCAAAAACGAAAATCCCAAACACCTATTGCCAGAACGAAATCTCAGATCCAATTTTTCAAAAATGAAAATAAAAAACACCTATTGCCAGAACGAAATCTCAGATCCAATTTTTTCAAAAACGAAAATGACAAACACCTATTACCAGAATGAAATCTCAGATACAATTTTTCAAAAACGAAAATGCCAAACACCTATTGCCAGAACGAATTCAAATTCAGTCCTAATTCCATATAATAACCAGCGGTATTGTCTGTATAACAATGACATAATGATTTCCAACAGGACGAGTTCGATATTTTAGCTAAAATTTGCAGAGGTAAAATATAGATCTCTGATGCAGACGAATTAGCCTCTAATACGCCCTCAGATATAAGCAGTCAATTCCTTAACTAACAGTGCGTGCCCAGACTGCAAAACTATAATCCAAAATTTTAAATGCGGAAAAAAAAAACCTTCGGGAATGTACATCCCAAGCTGGAGGAAGAGGCTACGATTGGTATGCCTAAATAAAATGGTTGCAGAGGTCCAAAAATGCCCCAAGAAGAAACAGGTTTGAAGACCAGAAAAAAAAAACAGGGTAAGAGATGATCAACGGGAACCAAGCCCATAAATGCAGAGTAAGTTTATCTATCCATGCATAAAAATGCAAGGTTAAATTATCCAACAATACATAAAACGCGGAGTAAATAAATAAAATTATCTAATCAAACCATTTACACCGATATACTAATCCCAGCATGAGTCGTAATGCATTTTATTCTACCAAATTAAAAACCATACCTTTGCCTTATCGCTTTCTCCGTGTGTCGTCTGCGTGCTCTGTGCCGCTCCTGCTCGCTGACCATCGAGACCTCACCAATACCTCCCAGCTAGTCACTAGGGGTACTCTGCCTCCCCCTTAGCCCCGCGAGCCGCAAAGGGGCCACACACTATCCATATGGTACGTCTAGCTCCCAGCTCGCCTCGCAAGGCCGAGCTACCACTCCTATCCGAGCTGGGATGTCCCAGCTCCCCACAAGTAATCAGTCAAGTCACAAATTCAGTAGCGTAACGTTATGCTAATAACCGATCCCTTTCTTCCTCATCTTCCCTTTCTTTTATAGAGTTTTTTTAGAACCTCCAACTTTCCATAAATCACATTTAAATTAATTTTTAATAAAATATTCTAAATATTCTCCTTTGCACAAGTGTCGTCCATCCCCCTCTTTCCTCCAATAATTATTTTCTTTAAATTTATTAATTGTCTCATTTCCCTCACCCACCTAGAGTTTCTCCTAAATTTACTCCTACGTGTTCCTAGATTCCCTTACATGTTTAAATACTTTCCCTAAAATGAAGTTGCTAATTTAGTTCATTTTAGAAGGTTCTTAATTGCATATTCCTTACTATGTTGACCTCCCTTTTTACCATAAGTTCCCCTCTTTCCCTTATTATGTTTCCCCCCATTCCTTAGTTTCCTAATTTTTATTATTCCCTTCCTTCCCCTTTTATTAGGGCCAAAATGGCAGTTGCACGATTTACTCTTTTTCTTTTATTATTAATTTGAAAATTTTTTACACTTTCACAAGTTAAGTAATTTTTTTCTTCTTTACAATTTAACACCACGAATTTTAATTAAATTATTACTCTCTTCATTTTACCCAAAAAATTATGAAGACTAAAACTATTACTTGAGTGGTTTTTAGTTTAAATTTTTATTTTTATTTTTATAGGGTCTTTTTCTTAAGGTTGAACAAAATTTTACCCTAGAGAAGTTTTAGACTTAGGACTTAGATTCTGAACTGAGTGACAATTATTTAGGGAAGTTATTTTAATAATTTCTTAATGTGTTAAAAGTATTAGGGCCATCTAGGTTTGTTCCTTCATCAATATCAATGCGACGTGCCCTTCAGGACGCACCACGTGCTCCAAGGGTGCCACTCGCCTCGTTCGTTTCTTTTGCGCGACGTGCCCTTCAGGATGCACCACGTGCCCCAAGGGTGCCACTCGCCTCTTGTGTTTCTTTTGTGCGACGTGCCCTTCAGGATGCACCACGTGCTCCAAGGGTGCCACTCGCCTCTTAAATGATTTGTAGACATCAATAACCCCTGGAGTCAACACTCCGCCAGGTGAAATTGTTGGAGACTAAGGGCTCTAAGGAATAAGGCCCTCACCTTATTGCGCGCCCCTTAGAATCATTGTGAGCGACTGTCGTAGTCTGCCCTCATGGCGTCGTGGATCCTCTCGAACTAGGTAATAATTAACCTACAGTTGGAGCCACAGAGGGAGTGTTAGTAGGTTGTGGCAGGGATGTTGTCCACACCTCTCCCTCAACCTCTCTGGAAACCGTGTGTGGCCCCTTTACTCCATATGTGAGTCTGGTGGGCAAGGTATCATCAGCCTGCATCATCAAAAATCATGTCAGAACATGTCCACATCATATCATCAAATCAAATGTAATATCACAGTAAATAAATCAACCCAAATAGCACACTCCCTGACTCAATCTGAAGTCCAAGGGGTTCCATCGATGCCTCTGCATCCTCAAGGTCCAAAACCCTGCACACTCAGTAAAACCGAGTCAATAGAACCTGTCTATGTCAAAGAAGTAAAACATCATGACATCTAACATAACACATCATAATCAAGGACAAATGTTTTAATATCATAATATTTTGGATCACTTGCGAGCAAGTGTCCTCAAAGAATAAGTTTTCTTGGTGCGCCAGAGTGGGATGTTACAGTATAAAATAATGAGTAGTGAGTTTGTGTTATTAATTTCTACAGGAAATTACTCGTTCCATTCTGAATGTGCAGAGAAACGAAAAAAAAATAAAGCGACAATTACCATTGTATGAAGTCTCCTTGATTGATTAAAATAAGACATCGTCCTCTAATTTGATTGATGAAGTTTTGTTGAATCTCGTCTTTTTATTTCCTGTGTGTGTAAATTCATTTTTCTATTTTTGTGTGATTATTGAGACAGTGCGCACCAAAGGAACTGGTGTGCATCTATATTATGCTATGTGTTGATAATTAATGTGGCCTCAGTTTGTTGGCAGCGTGAATGTGAAATTAGGGCATCATTTTAAAGGAGGACGAGTTGGAGAATGCTACGCACATCTCTCCTTCTTCTCAGAATGATTCATATTGAAGGTGTCTCTCTCTCAAAAAATTGTTGCACCCTCTCCCTTATATCAATTTTCCCTTCTATCAGTTCCAGTGTTGTGCCCTCCATAAAAAACACCTCTTACTTGTTGAGCACACTCTTTCACCCAGACATAAAAGTCCCTTTTTATCTTTAAATGGTTAATAAAATTAACCTTATTTTTTGTTGAAATGGTTAACCCTGTTTGTTGCAAGTATTTGAGAATAATATATGAATGTTAAAGGTAATAAAGAAACCATTAACAAAATGTATTAATTTTATTCTTCAGTTTTTAAATCATTTTTATTTTTATTAAAATAAAGCACATGAGAGAGATTCAATATTAAAAGTTAAACTAATATATGGTCAACCGTGAATAGAATTCTATAGTTCTATTATTGAGTGGTTTTATTATTTGATTTTATTTTTCTCAATAAAACTTTTGTAGGAACCAGAGAACTTCTTGGCATTTAGTAGATGGTACATAAGGACATCTAGTAATCTAGCCCAAACGGATCAAACATCCATTATACATGTTTAAGTGGTCCATAAATAAAATATTTCAATATCAACATTATATATATGATGATGATTATATATGATTGGTTAACATCCTCATATATATATATATATATATATATATATATATATATAGTAATTTAAAGGAAGAAAACACTAGTGTATATATTCACCAGGCCTGGAATTTGACGTTCCACGAGAAGTTTTTTTCATTTTAAGATGTATTTGATAGGTAGATACCAAATCTACAAGTCATCATTTACTGGAATGTAAAATTTGAACCCACTATATAACCTACATCTTCTACAGACTTGACAGAGGTTCGTAAACCAAATTTAATGTTTCCCTACTCCCACTTTGATTACACTACATTGATTTACTCAAAGCTTATATTTAAACATTGGGTTGAGCCACTACCGATGGCTTTCAATTTGCAATGAATTTGGTGGAAATGTTTTATATATGCTTCTATTTCCCACCAAAAGGCATAGTATGTAACATCTCGTTCTTGCGCGCACTAAGCGAACTTATTCTTTGAGGACACTTGCATGCAAGTGATCCACGTTATTATATCTATTGGTCGTTTTGATTATGATTGTGATATTATGGATGTGATGATATGATTATTGGGTTGTATTTACATAGATAGGTGTTATTGACTAGGTTCTCCTAAGTATGCAGGACTTTGGACCTCAAGGATGCAAAGGCATCGATGAAACCCCTTGGACTCTAGATCGAGTTAGGGAGTGTACAATTGGGGTTTGAATGTTGTTGATATGACATATGCACATATGATTAGATGTTATGATGATTGATTATTATTGTTGGCATGATTCGTTGATGGATGTAGGCTGATGATAGCTTGCTGACCAGACTCACATGTGGAGTAGAGGGGTCATGCATGAAAACCAAAGACTTGAGGGAGAGGTGTGGCAGCATCCTTGTCAAGCACCACCCCTGCCTGAATAGGTTCTTCTTGACCTCTCGGTATTTGGATCTTCCTATTCCCTTGAGACGAAAGGACTTCTTAGTTCCCACTGAAACCTTCAATACAAATAATACCACGGGTCCTTATTATAAGTCACACATGTGAGAACAAGAACTAGGCACGGACCTCCAGCCCATGTGACCACCCGGTGTGATCACCGACTTAACCCGAAAAGGTGTTTCATATTTCGCGACTTCGTGAAATCTGTTGTGAGTCCCTTTGAATCCTTCGATTCCCATAATCCTGAAATGGGATAACGGGTCCTTAACTACTCCCTTATGCTTCAACCATATGACCTCCATTCAAGTTCTGCGGTCCACCTCTGAGCGCGTCAAGATTTCACGGCTCATGAATTCGCGAGGAAACTCTTCTCCCTTCTCCCGAAGTCTGAACTCGCGACTTCTTTGCTATGGATCGACGGTCCTGGTTCTTCCTTGATCTGATGGTCCAAATCGTGTTGGGCCTTCACGTATCAGGGATTGACGAAACAAATTCCTCTACTCTTTCGACTTCTTAAATATCGAAACTCAAAGCGCCAAATCAACGACTCTCGTTGATTCAGATCTAACAACTCATAATCCTCCTGAACTTGCGAGTGTTGAAAGAAACTCATCCTTATCCTCCCCACTGATCCACTAGATCTAACGGTCCATGAAAAATTTGCACTTCTCCCTCTGAGAAACTCAACCATCTGTTTATATTCTCAAAGACTCCTGGCCAAGTAACTTGGCGTTCTTATTTCCGAGCTTAGTTTTTGCGAGCTAACTTCGAGCCTCGTCCCTCCTTTTAACTTTCCAAGACTCTATCCCTCATGAGCTTGATGTTGGATTCAAAGTCAAGGATTCCAAGGAATTCTTGCACGCACTCCTTGCGGCTTCACGATAATCACTGATTATCTGAACTCTTCAACTCTGTGCACTACCTGCAACAATATCTCTTCAACCACTCACTGGGTTGGAAAAGCATTAGACTTAAACCTACTTATGCACACCTTACATGGCTCTGGGCTATCCTTTCACTTCTGCTGGTATGGAAAAAATGATATCTCTCCTGATATTTTCAGAGGTAAAAATCAAAACTTGTCAACGCACTCCTTGCGAACCTTCACTGCACTCCTTGTTGGAATTCTCAGGAAGAGAAACAATTGAAACTCATACTCTCCCACTTACATACTTCATACATTCAACATGAAATCATACACACAAATCATTGAAACAAATGCATAACAGAGTATATAAGAAAACTGTAAACATACCATTCAATAGATGCAAACAATATTCATGACAACACCATGAAATTGAGTCAAAGAATTCTTATATTAACTCAAGTTCTTCTGTACATGGTTCCTATAGCAACCGCTATCTACTTATACAACTTCTACAATCTCTATTCTTCTATGCTCTCCTGCTCTCCTCTTTATTTTTCTCTATAGCTTCTAAAAACTACTCTGAGAATAATGATACAAATACCATACATACGAGGGGCTTTCTCTAGTTTCCCTCCTACAATCTCAATCTATCTAATCAAATTAATGCCTACATATACTTTACATTCATTACAATAATTGTCTACAACCGACAGATGAGAGCAGGGTAAAATCATGAAGCTGGGTAACACTTATGCTTGTTTTATGACAAAAAAAACTGTATTTTCACAAGTTCTTCAACTTCCGGCATAGAAAAGTATTTTTTTTATTTAGAATGTCACTTTACAGTAAAAACAAAACTTGTAAATAATTTTGTTATCTTTCCAATGACTATTTTTTATTTTATTTTTATCAAGATTCGATATGTAAATTTGACAATTGTTTAACAGTATGTTCGTTAAACATGAAATGAATGATAATGAATTATTGTTTTCTACAACAATGTATCTATTATTAAACTTATGTTTTTAAGAAATGAAATATACTGCAACAATCTATAGAGAATCTATTTCATTATGACTATAATTTTGAATCTAATGGATGAATATTATAATTTCTAGAATTTTTTTAAGTTGACCAAGTTGAAAACATTGCATATTTTAAACACGTGTTTTTCTACACCTTGTATCTATCTTAATTTTTACTTAAAAGTAAA
>ML780357.1:505145-519520 GCA_009831015.1 Picea engelmannii
ACATTTTAACAATTATGAATATAATTTTTCCATAATTTTTCGTTGTGTATTTTTAGAGATATGGTTTTTTCATTTCACCGAATCATAATCTCACCTAAAAATATTATGCAGTGATTTTTTTATAAAATTAAATAAAATTAGATTAAAACAATAAAAATGAAAACAAATTATACCCAATGAAAGTAGATTCAATTTTAAAAATGTTGGTATCAATTCTCAAACTAAATTCTGAGTATTTGTAGGAGTCCGCTACCTCCAAAGATGAAGTAATATGGAGAGAATTTGCAGTTTCCTGCAAACACTCTCATTTAAGGTTTTCGGCCGAAATAATCTTTCAGCCGAAATCTAGTTTTTAACGGAATCCGTTAAAAATAAACGTTTCGGTCGAAAAGTATTTCCGTCGAAATATGCTTACCACGGGAAAATAATTCATCCAAAAAACATTGTACACAAATTTTGAGGGCATCGTTAAATTTGACGTGAAAATTTTCGGCGGAAAAAAGGTTTCGGCCGGAAAAATTCATTTTCGGCCGAAAAATTGCCGCTATAAATTTTGGAGACCCGATTGTCACGAAAGTGTTACCCAGCTTCATGATTTTACCCAGCAATGCTCAAGATATGCGTTACAATTCCCAAACCATAAAAGAAAATATATCTTTTCCATATATTAAATTAATGCTTCATCTTTTCAAATTCAAAAAGTCCTCAAAACGCCCGTTGGTGCATATCCAGTTGTGCTCCTCTTTTCTCTTTCTTGTGATGCTCCTGCATCATATTCCTCTAGCTGAAAAATTCATGGGCTCCTGTCCATGAGCTCCTACATCGTCTATCCATGTTTTTGGATATTTTCTTCGCTTTCCCAACTGGCATATTCAATCGGGTGTCCCTTCCACTTTATCAAATATTAAAAATATGTCTTCCTCCAGGTCTTCTTGCTAACCCTCTGATCAATGATATTTTCTATCTGCAGCTTTTCAGCTACAGGCAGCTGTTTGACCCACTGAGCTTCCTTCTGATTCTCTTCTCCTCTCGCGTCATATGCTCTGTAAGGATACATATCTTATACATTGAATATGGGTGATATGCCCACCTCATCTGGAAATTCTATTTCATAAGCATTTGCCTCAAATTTTCTCAAAATCTTACATGGCCCTATCTTTTTCATTTTCAGCTTATTTTATGTTCCCTTTGGGAACCTTTCCTTTCTTATATGTGCTAATACCAAATCTCCCACTTCGAACTGAAGCTCGCTTCTGTGTTGATATTCTCTACGCTTGTATTCCTGGTTGGAACTCTGCAACCGCTCTTTAATATTACTGTGGATCTCTTGCATCTCTGCTGCAAAATATTCCACTCCAACACTTCTGAACTCATTCTTCTCTAAGTCTCTCAACTCAAATACTCCCCTTGGATGCATTTAATACATTATCTGAAATGGGCTATGTCCTGTACTTTGGTTAGGTGAGTCACTATATGCAAATTCCCCTTGCGGAAAAATCTAATCCCACTGACTATGATGTTCAGCTACCAAACTCCTCAAAAACTCTCCCAAGCTTCGATTTACTACGTCAGTCTGTCCATCCGTCTAAGGGTGATATGATGAGATAAAAGATAAATTCCTCCCCATCTTTTTCCATAGTGTCCTCCAGAAATGACCAACAAATTTGGTGTGTTTTTCTGAAACAATACTCTTGGGTAAACCATGACGTCAAACAACTTATTTGAAAAACAAATTTGTAGTGTGTGTTACATCACTGTGTTTTTGACATGGAATGAAATGTGCCATTTTTTAGAATATTTCGACTACCATGAATATGGAATCACAACCTCTCTGTGTCCTTGGAAGTCCTAACACAAAATCCATGCTTACTGCATCCCATGACCTTTCTGGTATTGGAAATGGTTGGTACAATCCTGTATTCTATCTTTTCCCCTTTGCGTGCTGGAAAATCCTACATATGTTCACAAACTTCTTGAAATCCGTCCTCATCCCTAGCCAATAATACAAACTGTTCAGTTTCACAAATGTTTTTTCATGGCCGAAGTCTCCAGCCAATCCCCCACTATGTTTTTCCTTCAAAAGGTCTTCTCTCATAGAACTCTTCGGGATACACAACTGATTTCCTTTGAATAATAATCCATCATGGATCAAATATTCAACCCATTGGATTCTATCTCTCAGAACAACATTCTCACATGCTTCATAATCATCCTTAAAATCTAAATCATCTTTGTACACGTCCTTAATTCTATCAAAACCTAATGTCTTCACATGAAACTCCTGTAGAATCAAACATTTCTTGTTCAATGCATCAACAACCTTATTAGCAGTTCCAGAAATGTGCTTTATAACAAAAGTAAAGTTATGCATAAATTCAACCCATTTTTCATGTTTCTGGTTCAGTTTCTCCTGTCTGGTTATAAACTGTAAGGCATGGTTGTCTCTATACAAAACGAACTCTTTCGGAACCAAGTAGTGCCTCCATTTCGTCAGTGCTTGTATGAATGCATAAAAATCTTTATCATACGTGGAACAATTCCTTTTGGCATCGTTCAACTTCTCACTGAAGTATGCATCTGGCCTGTTGTCTTGACTTAAGACTTCTCCAATTGCAAATCCACTTCCATCACATCTCACTTGAAATGTCTTACTAAAATATGGAAAAACCAGAAATGGTTGTCCAATTATCTTCTCCTTTAACAACTTGAAACTTTTCTTTGCTTCCTCTGTCCAATGAAAATATTTATTTATTTTCTTGACTGTGTCCATCATTGGTGCACTAATATGATGCAATTCCTGTAAAAACTGGCTAGTCCATGGAAGCTTGTAACTTCAAAGATATTCCTCGGCGATGACCAATCTTTGATCGCTTTTACCTTTTTTGGATCCATCTTCAACTCATTCGAAGAGATCACAAACCCCAAATAAATGACTTCCTTCATCATGAAAGATGACTTCTTCAGATTTATGAACAACTTCTCTTGTTGTAAACTCCTCATCACTAGAGTTAAATGTCTCAAATGTTCTTCCTTAGTCTTACTGAAGATCAATATATCATCAAGATACACAATTAAAAATTTTCCAATGAAATCCTTCAAGACTTCGTTCATTAATCTCATAAAAGTACTTGGTGCATTTTTCAAACCAAACAACATGACAAGCCATTCATACAAAGCTTCATTTGTATTGAATTATGTCTTCCATTCATCACCTTCCCTCATCCTAATATGATGATATCCACTTTTCAAATCAATCTTCGAATAAAAAAATTCTCCACTTAAGCAATCCATCAAGTCATTGATCCCAGGTAAAGGAAATCTATGCCTAATGGTGATTTTGTTTATATCCCTCAAGTTTGTACACATTCTCCATCCACCATCCTTCTTCAAACTTAACACTGTTGGTACAGCGCATGGACTCAAGATTTCTCTAATCAGCCCTTTGTCCATGAAATCCTGGACTTGCTTCTTAACTTCTTCATTCTCCTGCGATGTCAATATGTACATTACTTTGTTTGGTAAACTCGCTCTTGGTACAAGGTCAATGTGATGGATTATACTTCTGATGGGAGACAACAAACAAGGTAAATTGTCCACCACTATATCAACAAAATTCTCCAGCAGTTCCTGAATTTCCTCCCGTAGATTATCTATTGAGGTACTGGTCAAGATGACTCTAGGTTTTCTTAACACAACAAACTGCATTTCTTGGTCCTTCTTGAATTCATCCAGAAGTTCCTTCCCACTCATGAGAAGTATAGTATTTCTTCTTTCTTCTTTCACCATCTTGTCTTCAGTTGGCAGCAACATATGCGTCCTACCATTCTTCTCCAAGGCGTATGTGTTCTTTCTTCTATCATGAATAACATTCCTGTGATATTTCCACGGTCTCCCCAACAAAAGATGACAGACATCCATGGGAATACAATCACATAAAATCTCATTTCTATATCCCCCTATCTTAAATTCAACTAAACATTGTTTAGTGATTGTTACCTGATGTCCTTTTTGCAACCACAAAACCTTATATGGGCTTGTATGTGCAACTGTTTTGAATTCCATCTTCTCCACCATTTCTGTGGATATTGTATTATCTGTTCTTCCACTGTCGGCAATTGCCTTGCATACCCTATCCTTGGTATTGCAAGAAGTTCTAAACAAACTGTTCCTTTGGACTGGATTCTCTATCTCCTTCTCTTGCTTCAAGAGAATTTTCCTCATCATTAAGGATCTTCCACCTTCTGTATCTTTTGCCTCAACATTTCACCTTTGTGCTTCTGAAATGTGAGTTTCTCCTCCTCCATCTATTTTTCTATTGGGACATTCAAAATATTTGTGTCTTATCTTTCCATAGACGAAACACTTTATTTCACCTCCTCTGCCTCTTCCTCTTCCTCTGGCTCGTGGAAAAGTGTTCCTGTCGACATATTGTCCTTCTTGTGAGGTTCATCCCCTTTCTAGGTGATTATGAGGTTTCTTTTATTCATATTTGGGCTTCTCTACTCTGTCTTGGGAAACTTCTTTGCCTTTGCTTTGACTTCTACCTCTGCCCCTTTGACCTTGCTTTTGGGCCAATTTTACTTCTTCCTTTGAAGCAATCTAATAAGAATATTCTACATTACTGATTGTCACCATGATCATCTCATCATAAATGTCATATCTCAAGCGATTCATGTATCTCGCGACCTTTTCATCATCACTCTCACGATGACCAGCTCTGATGTTGAGTCTATAAAATTCCTCAGTGTATTCCTTCACTGTCATCCCTTTCTATCTCAAATTCTGCATTCTTCGAAACATATTAATTTGGTAATCTATGGGTATAAACTTAGCTTTCATCTTTGCAACCATCCTATCCCATCTTTTGATTCTTTGTTTTCCTTTGCAGCTCCTGTCAGCCCACATTTCATCCCACCACAATGTTGCATGCCCTTTCAGTCTAGTGACTACATTCTTTACCTTCTTATCTTCTTCGATATCCTCATAGTCAAAGTATTTATCCAGATCTCTAAACCAATCTAGTAGCTCCTCAACGTCTAATTTTCCTTCGTACATCGGGATGTCCATTTTTTCTCTAGCCCCTATTCTTGCAACAACTTTGAATAGAAGTTCCTCTGCAACATCTTCGGATAGAACTTCTTCTTCGAATCTAGCTTCATTTTCACTTTCAGCCTCACTGATATCTCCAGTATCAATTGTTCACCTTTGTTCTGTCTCCATAGCTTCCTATCGAGCATGAATTTATCTCATTTTATTTTCCACGGTTGGATCGGGCATGGGTCTCTCTTGACGTCTTCTTGGCGGCGTTGTTTCAATCTGTCCACACAGAATTCAAATCACAAATGTTCCCTGTCTTCCCTCTACATAAAACAAAATTTGTATGCTCTGATACCACCTAATGCAACACCCCTACCTCAATAGGTTCTGCTTAACCTCCCAGTCTTTGGATCTTCATATTCCCTTGAACCAAAACGGATCCTTAGTTCCCACTAGAACCTTCAATACAAATAATACCATAGGTCCTTCTTAGAATTCATGCCTGCGTGAACCTCCACTCCATGTGATCACCGACTTAACCCCAAAAGGTGTTTTGGATTTTGTGACTTTGTGAAATCTGTTGTGAGTCCCTCTTACTCCTTCGATTCCTGGAATCTCGAAATGGGCTAATGGTTCGTTAACTACTCCCTTATGCTTCAACCATATGACCTCCAATCAAGTCCTGGGGTCCACCTACGAGTGCGTCGGGATTTTGCGACTCATGAATTCGCGAGGCAACTCTTCTCCCTTCTCTCGAAGTCCTAACTTGCGACTTCTTTTCTACGGATTGATGGTCCTGGTTCTTCCTTGATATGACGGGCTAGATCGTGTCAGAACTTCGCGTATCGGGATTCCCGAAACAACATCCTCTACACTTCTAACTTCTGAAATGTCGAAACTCAAAGCACCAGATCAACGACTCTCATTGATTCATATCGAACGAATGCTAATCCTCCTAAACTTCTACACTTCGGTGTTGTTGTCAACAATTCCTTGAGCCTACGAAATTCTTCTGCGCATTTCTCGGTCCAAACAAACTTCTTTTTCTTCTTCTGCAACTCTGTGATCGGATTTGCTATCTTCGAAAACCCCTCGACGAACCGTCGATAGTATCCTGCTAAACCCATGAAGCTGTGCACTTCTGGGACATTCGTTAGCAAAGGCCATTCCATAATAGCCTTGACCTTTGTTGGATCCATGGCGATGCCTTCATCGGAGATGACATGCCCTAAGTAGTGAATCTCCGATTGATAAAAAGAGCATTTGGACAATTTCCCATACAATTTGTCCTCTCGCAGACACTGTAGTACCAACCGCAAGTGCTCATCATGCTCCTCTGTCATCCAAGATTAAATCAAGATATCGTCAATGAATACTCAGATGAACTTGTCCAAGTACTTGCATAACACCCCATTCATCAAACTCATAAATACCCCTGGGGCGTTTGTTAGTCCAAATGAAAAAATAGTAAACTCGTAATGTCCAAACCTCATCTTAAAGGCGGTCTTAGGGATGTCATCCTCCTTGATCTGTAACTGGTGATACCCTAATCACAAATCGATCTTGGAGAACACCATCACACCCTTCATTTGATCAAACAGATCATCAATTCTCGACAACGGATATTGATTCTTGATCATGGCCTTGTTCAGTTGACAGTAGTCAATACAAAGCCTCCATGATCCATCCTTCTTCCATATGAAAATAACCAGTGCACCCCATGGTGACACACTAGGACGTATCATTCCCAGGTCCAACAAATCCTTCAGTTGCATTTTCAACTCTTGTAACTCCGGGGTCAACATCCGATAAGGCGTTCTTGCTATCAGTTCAGTCCCCGGTTTTAGGTCTATGGTAAACTCCAATTCCCTCTCCGGCGCCATCCCAGGTAACTCCTTCGGAAACATGTCCGCAAACTCTCTCACCACCAGAAGGTGTTCTAGACCTTCCGCTACTCCCTTCTCATTTAATGAAAGGATCGCATAAAGCTTGCACCCCTTGCGCATGCTCTTCCGAAGTTGCAAGGAAGAAATGAACCTCAGGGAAATTCCCTGGTTCCACCCTTAAATCACACGTCTCTGTCCCTCATCATCGACCAAACTCAACCATTTCGTCTTACAGTTGAGTATCACCTCATGCGATTCCAACCAGCCCATACCAATCATGACGTAATAAGATCCTAAGATCGTGACGTACAAGTTCGCCTTGGTGACAAACTCTCCCAGGTTAAGGACACAACCCATCACCTTTCCTCCAACCTTTTGTTTGGCACCCGAGGCCATCTCTACGCAGCTAAACTCGTCATGTTCGACTGCCTTAACCTTAATCCTTTTTAGCGCTGCACCAGAAATGAAACTCTCGGTAGCACTAAGGGTGTGGTCAATGACGGTACTTGTCATCTCGAGCACAGTCAACTGATGCTCTGCCTAGTGGTTATTCACTGCTGTATGAATCTGATGGGCCTTGCCCATATCTCCCACGGTAGTGGTTCCGACTAATCCGGATGCTCTGGTCCTCTCCACAGAGAAGTCGTGCTGGTAGTGTGGCTCCCCACACATCCAACACCCCTTCTTCATCCCAGTAGTTCTGGTACCCGAAGTAGAATATGACAGCCCACCGACCTAGAATCATGGTTTGTTCTGTTGAATAGGCCTAAAATGTTGCTACTGCTGTCGACGCTATTGTTGATGTTGTGGTCCCCAATAAGGTGTCTGCTGCTAAGGTGTCAGTCGTCGGGGTGTAGTGAAAGTGGATCCTCTCTGGAAGCCACGATGTCTCGGTGTAGGTCTGGCTGGTGTCTGATGCTTCTGTGCTCCAGATGAAACCTACCCTGCTGGTCTCACTGGAGTCCTGGTCTAACCCCTATTGATAAGCTCCTCCTCTGCTATGAGGGCCTTCTGGATGACATCATGCAAGGTTTGAGGCATCAGAATCCTGACTTTTGCACGTATGTTGTCATTTAGGCTGAACACGAACCTATTGACCTTAAGTTTCTCAGTGTTAAGGTGCGGAGCATATCGGAGCAGCTCCATAAAATGGGCCTTGTACTTGGGCACCATACGACCGCCCTGTCGTAGGGCGTTGAACTCATTGAGCTGACGCTCAATGAATTCTTCTGAAAGGTACCTCTCTCGGAACTGTTCCTCGAACATTTCTCATGACACATCTTCCACGGCCATGTTCAGCTGTGGTAGGAGCGTCTTCCACCATAGAAGAGCGCTCCCCTTCAGTTGAAAGACTGCCATGCGAACCTTCATGTTGGAGGTATAATCACGAAGTGCAAAGAACATTGCCATATTCTCCAACCATGCCTCGGTGGCTGTGTCGTCCGGGGCACCAAAGAACTCAGGAAATTTGACCTTCTCGAGTTCACGGTGAATGCTACCAGTACCGAACGAAGCGCACGGTGGAACCTCAGCGGGTGTCGTCACCCTAGCCTCATCTCTGTCCAAACGACTGATTAGTGCCTTGGACATGCGCTGAAAAGATCTCATCATTCTGACTACAACACCAACTCTATCTACTCCTGTTCGAGAACTTGCTCATCTCCCTAGGGGTTAGATCCCTCAGGCGTGGATGCTACTGGAGGCGTCACGCCTCCTCCCCTACCACCCCATCCTCTTCCTCCGTGACGTCCTCTAACCATGATTACCTGCATGCACACAAGTCTAGTCAATCAGCAACAGTATAATCAATCATATCAATGAAAGTCGTAGCGATCCCAAGTCGTGGGTTGAACCCGCTCTGATACCATATGTAACAACCCTCATATTTAGTTACGACAACAAGCCTCACATAACAAGTGCAATTTTTTTTTTTGTGTGTGCGTGTGTAGAAGGGTAATAAAGAAATTATACTTAATGTCGCAACACGACGATGAACATGACGCATGCAACTCAAGCGACAACAACTTAACAACCTAAAAAGAACATCAAGCATATGGAAGCAATGGACGACAATCAACCGATGAAAAATAAGAATGACTATGACAACCCACCCGTCCTACCCTACAATGGTTAGGACCTCTAGGACACATAAGAAACGTTCAAGCCTAGGTTCCCATCGATTTTGACCATTTAAGGTCTCAGGGCTGGTGATTGTTCTGAGGAACAAGGAGGTGTCTACATCCCACCCCAAACAAACAAGTCCAAGCTGACAAAGCTAAATGACACATCAAGATCATCCAGGACCCTTCACTCCACATTAATCAATTCTATAGACCTTCCAAGAATATTTAAAAGGAACCCTTTAAGGTATTTTGCATAAGGTAGACATTGAAACACTTGATTTATGCCCATATTGAAAACTATGTTATTTTATATAAGGTCGCATATTATACACTCTTACACTCTGAATTGTTACAATAATTTTTTATGATGCAAGAAGTAAATAACCGACAACCATTCATTACATTGACATTTCCTTGCGTGCAAGAAGTAAAATCTAAACATTAGGCAATACGTCATTCAATACCTTAATTTTCATGTGCGCAAGAAATATGTAAGTTTAAGCCATCATTCAAGAATAAACCAAATAAAAACAAAATATCTAAACCACCATTTACTAAGTAAATCCAAATGCGCAAGAAACCTAAAATCTATGACTATCATTCACGATATACAATCCATTTACGCAAGAAGCGAGAACTAACCCATCAATATTGCATCCACATTGTTATAAGGCACAAGAGACTCGAGTGCCTTGCCTTACCACTCCTTTATAACCCAAGCACGCCTAAGTGTACAATGAACTTAAGGAATTTGTTTTCATATCTCTTTTTAAAAAGGGGCAAACTTATAAGAATCAACATAAAAAGAAAAATGAGGGAAACTATCGACATTATCATACATGCTAAATAAATTATCATCAACATAATGTCATCCTTCTTTTATAAAGCAACATACCAACAACATGTGAATGGTTGGATTCCCAACCACTTAGCCTCGAATGTGAAACTAAGGTGATGACATCTATAAGGACAGGGTGCAAGTTAAAATATTCTAAGCTTACTCCTTCATGGTTGCCTTCATAGGAACATGACTATAATTATAAAAGTGAGTACGATCTTTTACATGGGGATTTTGTCATATATGATTACCATCATTACACTATGAATACAAATAGGAAATGAATAAAAATATCAAGTGAAAACCACTCTCTACATTCAAGCCACTCTTACACAACTAGAGAAGGTATGATTTATAGGCATAAATCTTAACTGTAGTATGATTTTAAAATAAATTTTAAACTAAAAAAATTTTAATCCAAAATAATGATAAACTGAAATATAAATTTGAACTGGAAAGAACTTTAATTTCGACTTGAGGCTCCTTTTAACTTCCTAAATATATATATTATTTAATAAAGGTGCAGGGTGGAAAAGGTGCCAGTTAACTATTAAGGTTGATTCTGATATTGATTAACTATTGCATATTTACCCTCTATGTTGAGCCTTTTATTTATTTACAATTCAAGGATACTAATCAATCTTTGGTTTATTTACACTTTTAAAAGGATACCGATTGATTGCATGCCCATCATGTCAATCTAAATAAGGATGACAACCAATCTCCCATTCTACAACCATTATTATTTTTAACAGTATTCCAATTACAAAGATTTCCACATGGGTAATCATTACCTCGCGCTCATTAAGGATTATGGATTCATTACATGGCTACCATTAAAATTTGAATTAACAGTGCCTGGAGCTACTGCAGTAAAAAAAAAATCGCCATGATATGATTACTGTGCCAACTGTCGCCTTCTATTAGTTATTGTTGTGATAACGGTGAGAAATAGATGGCACGCCTGTAATCTCAATCAGTTTAAGCCTTCCTTCGTTACAGTGATATCCAAGTTAGGGTCTGGGCTTACCACGTAGCCATAAAATCGTTACCGAACATGCCAACACACAACAATAGGGTGAAACGCACGCAGGGACACACTCAGCCAGTAAGACGCACGCAGGCATGTGTCAACGAAAATGCAGGCAGTAAACTTAGATTGACTCAGGCATGTGCAAAATAATCAAGCGCAGGTCTACCTACCAATCGTTGTCATTTAGATTCAAATCGTCGTCACAACCATAAGGTGAAACACTGACAACCGGGTTACATCCTCTGTCCAAGGAGTGGCCATCCAAAAGATAAATCGTTTTCACCAGTGAACCAGGTTGTCGTGGAATGCAAGCATATGCAGACTGAAGAATTCGCCATAAAAAAAAATTGAAAACACCAAAGGATTTGGCGGAACAACAAAAAAAAGTTCGCAGTGTGGTGTTATCGCTAGATAAAAGTGATAATCAATAAAAAAGGTTAATACACAGAGATTCCAAGGTAATAACTCCAGCCCAACACACCCGAAAATGAAGTCTAGAACAATTCGCAGGCACCCAGTCGAATGGGCAAAAATTCAAGTAAAAATTCATCAATATTAATGTGTAGGGATAATTCTGCAGAGGGAAAAAAAGGGGGGGCCAACATTAAAACAACACGGATTTAAGGTTCGAGTGAGGCAATGCAATGAAGTGCCAATTCATCCAACAATAAATAAAAACATAGAGATAAACTGATCCGGCGATTAAGAAACGCAGAGTTAAGAAACTTCACCATCATTTAAAATTTCAAGGTTTTTTAAACGCATATAAGAGAAAGTCGAACCTTCAGCCAAGGACAACATCAAGGTAGACGTTTAACAGGTTTTTCCTTCGCTCATCATCCTCACACAGAAAAGCAGGGCGTTGAGATCCATAGGTCTTTTAATGCTAAGGTGACGACCGTAGATCAGGCTCCTGGCCGACTGCTCAAGCAAGGACTGGTGAGCTAGGGACGAAGGCTAGAAAACATCAAGGTCACAATCAACACCACAGGGTTGTCATGACATGTGGGAAAATGAAGGCCATGGTAGTCAACAGCCATTTAGCTAAGCTAAGGAAGGTTTTAGTCACCAACTAAAAAAAAACATCATTTTACTTTTCCATTAATTAAGTAGATCTAAGCATAAGTCCTAATACATTCTACCATACAAAAATGAAGAGAGTGTATCATTTCCTAATCGCCCGCTCTGAATGACGTACCGCACGCTCCGTGCAACTCCCACTCGTCGACCATCGAAACTTCACCAGTACCTCCCAGCCAATGCTAGCGTACTCTTCTTCCCCCTTATCCCCCCGAGCCACAAAGGGGCCACACACGCTATCCAGAGATTTCGACTAGCTCCCAGCTCGCCTCGCAAGGCTGAGATACCACTCCTCTCCGATCTAGGTATCCCCAACTCCCAAAAGTAAATTAGTCAAGTAGATATTTATGCAGCATAATGTTGCACAAACAGAAGATGATCCTTCCTCCTTCCCCTTCCTTCATTTTATAGAGTTTCGAACTTCCT
The DNA here is from genome assembly GCA_009831015.1 of Picea engelmannii. Taxonomy (NCBI): domain Eukaryota; kingdom Viridiplantae; phylum Streptophyta; class Pinopsida; order Pinales; family Pinaceae; genus Picea; species Picea engelmannii. The sequence goes on from ML780357.1 coordinate 517,569, forward strand.
CTCTTTCCCAAAATCTCATGTAATTAAAATTTTAAAAATAAATTCCTAAAAGTTCTTCTCCGTACAAGTGTCACCCATCCCCTTCATTCCTCCATTATTTAATTTCTATAATTAATTAATTATCTTATTTCCCTCACCCACCTAGAGTTACTCCTAGAATCACTCCTAGGTGTCCCCAAATTCCCTTACAGGTTTTAAAGGCTTTCCCTATTATGAAATTGCTCATTCAACTTAAAATTAGAAAGCTCTTAAATGGTAGACTCTTACTAAGTTGGCTTTCTGCTTTTTCCCTTAAGTTCCCCTTTTTCCCTTTTTATGTTACCTCCTTACCCTAGTTTCCTAATTTTTTATTTTCCGTCTTTCCCCTTTTTAATTAGAACTCAAAAAGGAAGGTGTGGAATTTAACCCCTTTTCCCCTTTTATCATTAAATTAGTATATTTTAAATTATCACAAAATAAAACAATTAATTCCCTCTTTACATTTTATTTCCATAGATTTTATTTTTTATGAATAAATTAAATTTCTTACTCTCTTCATGTTACAAGATTCAACGAAGATCATAATTATTATTATTTAAATTTTTTTTATTTATTATTATTATTATTATTAATTTTTTTATTTTTTTTTTAAAGAAGACAAAATTTTACCACTAACGTAATTTAGACTTAGGCCTTAAATTTCATACTCGGTGACATTTAATTAGGGAAATTGTTTTAAAAATTACTTAACATGTTATTCGTCTTAAGGCCATCTAGGTTCATCCCTCTATCATCAACAATGCGACGTGCCCTTCAGGACGCACTAGGTTCTCCAAGGGTGCCACTTGCCTCATATGTTCCCTTGTGCGATGTGCCCTTTAGGACGCACTACGTGCTCCAAGGGTGCCACTCACCTCTTGACTGATTTGGTAGACATCAATAACCCCTGGATTCAACACTCCGCCCGGTGAACTTGTGGGAGACTAAGGGCCTCTAAGGAATAAGGCCCCTGCCTTATTGCGTGCCCCTTAGAATCATCATGAGTGACTGTCGCAGTCTTCCCTCATGGCATCGTGGGTCCTCTCGAACTAGGTAATCGTTAACCTATATTTCAAGCCATGGGAGGAGTGCTAGTAGGCTGTGGCAGGGCTGTTGTCAACACCTCTCCCTCAACATCTCTGGTAGTCGTGCGTGACCCCTTTACTCCATATGTGAGTCTGGTCGGCAAGCTATCATCAACCTGCATCATCAACAAATCATGTCAGAACATATCCATATCATATCATCCATTCAAATGCACTAATATCACAGTAAAACAATCAAACCCCAAGGGCACACTCCCTGACTCGATCCGAAGTCCAAGGGGTTCCATCGATGCCTCGACATCCTCTAGGTCTGTAATCTTGCACACTTAGTAAAACCGAGTCAATAACACTTGTCTATGTCAAAGAGGTAAAACAACATGTCATCAACCCATAATGCCTCATAATCAAAATCAAAAGTTTTAATAGCATAATAATCTGGATCACTTGCGAGCAAGTGTCCTCAAAAAATAAGTTCGCTCATTGCACCAGAGCGGGATGTTATAGACAAAATGAGGGAGAGAGAGTGTGGAAATGGGGTGATGAGGGAGAGAGAAAAAGAGACAGAGGGTGAGAGGGGGGGGAGAGTGGGGGATAGACAAAGGGAAAGAGGGAGAGAGGTAGAGAGGGGTATATGGGGGAGAGAAAGAGGGAGGGGGAGATATAAAGTGAGTGAGTTAGTGAGAGAGAGAAAGAAATTTTAGCAAGTGAGAGAGAGGGAGAGAGAGAGAGAGGTCAAATATAGAGGGTAAGAAAGAGGGAGGGAGGGAGAAAAGGGTAGAGTGAGAGAGGCGGGGAGAGAGATTGAGTGAGTGAGAGAAAGAGAGTTTGGGAAGGATTTATATATGGGGATAGAGAAAGAGAGAGGGAGGGGGATACATATTGAAGGTT
>ML780357.1:535433-553233 GCA_009831015.1 Picea engelmannii
ATGTGTTCTTCCCAATCAAATTTTGTTATTCATTTATAACTAAGCCAAACAATGTTAATAAAAAAGAATATTCTTGTTTCACACTTATATTACTATAATACTTATAAATGATTTAAAACCTTTTTTTTAAGAAAAAATAACTTATCTCCATTCAATCAAAATTACTATTTTCTCCATGCTTCCCAAAGTTTTATTAATTGATTGTATCACAAGCTTAGAAAAATCCATAAAACATAACTAAGAACTTCTCTCTTACACTTTTTGGACAAAAATTCTAATTAAGGTTATCCATTGGTTATTGGATAGGTGTGTCTAGTTTTTATTCCTAGCTTTACATCATCTTTTCTAATAACTTATGTTCATTTTCAAGAAAAGGTTATGTAGAATTTTTTCTAGCAATTTCTTTCTCATATAATTAATGTAAATATACTATCATTTTTTTTTCCTCCATATCATATGGTCAAGAACTTCATGAATATAATTGCTTCCCATTTCTTTAGGTTGTCCCATTGAGCTTTCACTTAGATTCTATTGTTTTTTTTATTAAGGAATGCTTTCTTTTTGTTTTTCTTAAGAAATACTTTTTTTCTTTTGTTATACAAAGAAGGTTCTTGAATTCAATGATATGAATTATTATAATCTTAACTTGCACTTAGTGATATTTTTTTGAGCTAATTGTACTCTTCAATATACCATCCATTATGAACCCTTTAATTGGATTTTCTATTGCAATTTTCAAGACATTCCTCATTTACTTGCAACAAAAGTTCTATAAAAACCTTGTTTCTATTTTTTCTTGAAATGGTTAGGGAAGTGATGTTCATGATTGAACTTTCAAATATCTAATAAAATACATTGAATCATTTTTGTAGTATAATCATTGTATAGGATTTTAAATTGCTAACTTATTTATCTCATTTTTCCACATTGTTAGATGAAAGAAAGATATAGATATAATGGCATTCTAAGAGCTTAGCTTGGAACTTCATATATTTAATAAATTGGTCTCAATTACACTATCAAATAGTCGTTAATTTGGAAACTATGTAGTCACACACCATTAATAAAATGTTAGGTATCATCACAAATCAAAAGGCCTAAAAGGTTAAATACTAACAATAATTTAATCATATCCATCAATATAATGTCTTGTATATTGATTGACATCTGATAATAAAACTTCCCTTTCTATGCCATATATATCATGCTCTTTCATAAAATGATAGTTTTACTCTCTATGAACATGTTTTCTTATAACATAACTACCATAACATTAAAATCTCAAATTAATATTATTTATTCCATTCCGAAAAAAATTAAAATATGTTTTTTTCTAAATTGATATAAGGATTATTTGGCATTTCAAATATTGCATAATAAAGAAAATTCAGTCTTAAAATATGTTTATTGGCATCCATACAAATTATTGATACATTTTTCTTAGAGCATTTAAAGATATAATAGACACACCTCCCAATGGTATTTCTCTTAAATTTATGTATCTTAGGTATTTATCTCCCTTTATACTATACCAATTCCTATTACACAGAATGCATTAAAATGAACCAAAAAAATTGAAAATTTTATTTTGAGTAAGTTGACTTGAGTGGTATTCAAAGATTCAAATATACTCTTGAAGGTGTCTCATATTTATTTCACATACTTATTATCCTTGGGATGATGAATTGAATTTGGATCGATATATAAGGTGATCATCCCAAGAGATTTAGCTTTCTTCAATCATATGTGTTCATGGTTTTCATCATCAATTGTAAGAAGGGATTTCACAAGAGAGATCCACAAACCTTTTCTTTGGAGGAAATTTATTTGATCCACTCAAGTAAGATAATTTCCCCATTCAATTGCGAAACATCCACATTAAATCCATTTAGACTTAACAAAAACAAGAAGAAGCCTCCATATGATATAATTAAGTCTTCATTATTATTTTTGTATAGGACTTGTGTTGGGGATTTTGTTACACGAGTCAACAAAATATCCTTAGTTAAGCTAGGTTATGAGATAAGCACCAAACAATGATTAGTTGTGGGGCAAACACAAGAGTATTACTGCAGCAAAATAAAACACATAAGTGTGCATAAATTCAGACTACAAACTAAACTACAAGTATACCATTCAAACATAAAATATGGAGGGAAAAAATACTCATATATTAGTCCAATGGAAAGGAATGAACATGAGTAATATCACCTGGGAGAATGGTTGGATGAAAATAAGATCCATCATTGTCCTTCGGATGGGTTCTTTTTCTTCTTGAAATCACTCTCTAACAATGGTGAATGAAAAAGTCTTTGTTCTTTGATGAAATAAATGAAACAAGCATGAGGGTGATGAACAATAGAGATGAGAGAGAAAGATTGATGATCTCAAATTTCATTCCTACAGTGTAACCTTGCACTTATTCTATTACTCAAATGTTTCCCCATGGATTTGATATATAAAGAATGTTAGACCTAACCTACCTAACCCCTCAAGTTCGTAGAATAATATATTTCCATGTAATAAAGGTCAATATTAATAAGGCCTAGAAATAAGGAGGAATAAGCCAAATGTAAGAAGACCTAATAGAAGCTTCCACTTCTAGAAGGATATTCCTCTAGATTATTCTTTTGGATAGATATATTTAGTATAAATAGGAGTATAGGGTATGCGAACTTTTTTCTTGAAGAATTATTGTAATAGAGCTCTACTTTGCTAGAGGTTTCCCCCTCGAAGAGACAACTAAACCGTGTTTCCTATAAATAAAGGTATAATTATTGTCTTTTGGTTCCATATAATTTGTTGTTTCGTTGTTACCTCTGCAGTATTTCCATATTATGTTTCTATCTTAGTGTTATTTTCTGCAATGTTTCTCTTTTCTATTAATATAATAGACTTGGTACCTTATAAGTGGTATCATAGCACTTTCCTTTGCAGAAAATTGTGGGTTAATTTTTTTCAGGGTAGAGACATATTATGACGTCTTAAAGCTACAGATATTTGTCATTACATACATAAAATTGTGGTTGGGGATTAATACACGCAATAAATACAAGTGGTATATAAGCGCACATCTATTGGCCACCCTTGTAACCCCTGTTGGTACCCCTTCGAGTGGTAATGCATCATAAAGAACCTGTATACGGATCGGCCTAGATCTCCTAAAGCCCTCTATAGATAAAATAATTTGTTGCCTGACTCCTATAGTGCCACTGAGAATAACACTCGGGAAGATACTCTCTAGTACCTGGGTATTCAGGTAGTACGACTAAGGGAACGGTCTAGCCTCCTTGGTTGGTTCCATGAGATATTGGGTCGAGTACTACTGTTGTACCCCACACGTATATCAGAGAGCTATAGCACAGAGAAAAACCTTGTCTATAGAAACCCTAAATACCCTACCCCTTGGGACGAAAGCAAAATCAAAACAGACAAGATCTATTTCCATGCCACTGTGCCTTGTACATTCTGGTTGTGCAATTACTACATGTTTATTCTCGTTAAGAATTTGGGCATTTCATCACTGCAGTATTATTCAGGACGGGGCATAACTCCGCAAGAGTTAAAAAACAAAAATGAGTATAGTGATCCCAAAGACAAACTTATTTGGGACCTATACCATTGGATTCCCCTTTTCTCCCTGATCGTAGTCATACCTTTCATTTTTAATCCCTTTTTTTTTTCAGTGGACCCAACCCCTTCCCATATTCCCTATTTTTCTTCCTATTCCATTATATTTCCCTTCTTTCCCTGGTCGTCGTGGTACCTATCACTTATAAGTCCTTTTTTTAGGTCCTACCCACCCATTTTCCCTTACCCACACTCCCCCTCTCCAAATGGCCACCACTCGCAACCAAGACCTGTAAGCTTCCAACAATCAAGCCCAAGAATCCATCCAACACGTGACATATGAGATTAGATCTACCAATTCCCTCGAAAAATTCGAAACCCAAGTCCAACACAAATTTGACACCATGGAAGCCAAATTCATGAACCAATTTAACACCCTCCGGTCTGCTTTCAACCAATTGTTGAACCACACTGCGGGTCCTTGATCCTCGGACCAGCCAGATGTTGTTGATTCCTCTCATTCTCTACATTTTCAATCCAAATCCTTTCATCATGACCCCCGTCTTCCCCGCATTGAGGTCAATAAATTTGATGGCACTGATACTACAGCTTGGGTTCCTCAAATGGAGCATTTTTTTTCTTTGCATGATATTACTGATGATTTGGCCAAACTTCGTTATGTTTTCCTCTATCTAAGTCCTGAATGTTGGAAATGGTGGAAATGGCGTAAACTTCACGTCAGGGGTATATTGCTTGGACCTAGTTTGTTGCAGAGATTTATGGCCACTTTGAAACTGATACCTAGTATCTCAATCGTTTGAACAAGTTGAAATAGTCAGGCACAGTGGAAGACTTGATAACTTCTTTTGAGCATTTGGAATTTCGAATTGAGGGCATGTTAGATGCATTCTTCTATGAATTCTTTATCAATGGCCTAAAGGATGAAATATAATCCCAGGTTCTCATTTCCTTCCCTTAGACTTGGTTGGAAGCTACTAAGCGTGCTAAAGAGGTCCAACAAGTTGTTTTTTCCCAGAACAAAAAATCCCTCTTTTTTTACTCTCCCTTGACCCACTAATCCTAACCCCCTTGTCACTCCCCTCAAGGTCCATAAATTAACTAGGGATGAAATGGTTGAACGACAAATGAAGGGTCTTTGCTACAATTGCAATGAAAAATATTTTCTGGGGCACAAGTGTAAGGAAGAAAAACTTTTTATGGCCATTTCCAAAGATGTAACAGTTCCCCTTGTTGAAGAGCCCTTCCTTCACGCTGCTACCCAGGAGCTCGTTGACCCACTCATTTCCTTGCATGTGTTTACTGGCTTCTCTACTCCACAAACCCTAAAGCTCATTGGATATATTAAGCATAGGATGGTCATCATCCTTGTTGACAGTCATAACACCCACAATTGTATTCATCGTCGCATTGCCTAGGAAACCAATTGTTATATTTGTGTTGTCAATATTGTCAAATCATGGTAGCAATGGTGGGTCCATGAAATTTGGTAGGCATTTTGAAATTGTATGTCTTCAAATTGGACATTACCACTTGAAATATCATATGTTTTCCATTGAAATGGGAGGTTGTGACATTGTGCTAAGTGTTGAATTGATATGCACTTTGGGTTCCATTCTTATGGATATTAAGGAATTAACCATGCAATTCCAACATGAGGGAGGGACAAAGGTATCAATTACAAGTTATCACAATTGGTTCTCCTGATATCATCAGTTCCCATCACATGGAAAATATCCCCAAGAAAGCACATGTCGGTATTATTGTTCAACTCCATTCTATTCAAGAGGTCGAGACACCCTTTGTGCATCTTGACCTCCAAGCTATCTTCTGCACCCATCAAGATATTTTTTTCACTCCTCAGAGACTTCCACCTTCTCGTGGTGTACATGATCATTCCATCCCCCTTGTTCCTGGAATTCTTCCTCCCAATGTTCTCCCTTATTGTCATCTCTTTTCCCAAAAGAATGAAATTGAGAAAATAGTGCAAGAATTGCTCCAAGCGGGTTTTATTCACCCCAGTACCATCTCTTATTCTTCTCATGTGGTCATGGTACTTAAGAAACAAGGTACTTGGCTCATGTGTCATGATTTTCATGCCCTTAATAAACTGACCATAAAGGACAAGTTTCCCATTCGTGTCATTGATGATATCTTGGATCGACATAGTGGTGCTCAATGCTTCACTAAACTTGATCTTTGTTCTAGATACAACCAGATATGTATGCAAGAAGTTGAAATTCACAAAACCACCTTTCAAACTCATGAGCGTCACTATGAGTTCTTGGTCATGCCCTTTGGCCTACGTTCCTCATGAATCATGTCTTCCATATTTTCCTCCATCATTTTGTCTTATTTTTCTTTGAAGATATTCTCATATATAGTAAAACTTGGCAATCCTATCTTTCCCATGTGGATCAAGTTCTCCATCTACTCTCTCAGCACCAACTTTTCCTCAAACACTCTAATTTTTCCTTTGGGCCTCAGAAGTTGAGTACTTGGGTCATATTGTTGGAAAGGATGGTATCCATGTAGATACTAAAAAGATTAAACCAATGCAGGATTGGCATCGCCCCAAGACTATCAAAATATTGCATGGTTTTCTGGTTTTGACAGGATATTATCACAAGTTTGTTCTGAATTATGGAAATATTATAGTGCCTCTCACTACTCTCCTTGTTATAACCCTAAATTACACCATACATGCTTACCTGGCATCAGGCCAACTCATATCCCTTCATTGCCAAAACATTTGTTGAACAACCTCTTCAAAAATCCTCTTAGGTAAAGGCAAACACGCCCTAACCCACTACTGCACGCATTTGAATGCTGGAAGGCCTTCTATAGCCCGCGTTTACCTAACAAAGCACAAAAACAAGAAAGTTTCCGATGAGACAAAAATCTACGGGTCAGTTAACTGAAACTCCCGGCCATGCATGGCCGAGAGTTCGTCCAAAACCCTATCTCCTTCTAGCCTATAAAAGAAGGGGTAGGGGTACTATTTGGAGGAGGAAAATATATATCAAATAAACTTTGCCCATTTTCCAAGTCCATTTGTCCCAACCCTTTAGCCTTTCCTCAAGCCTAAGGAGAATTAACGCAAAGCAGTTGGAGGACAAAGAAGAGGAGGAGCCCAGTATCAGGATCAAGGAGCAGTCGCCGGTCTCGACTTCAAAATTGTAAGTTGATTCATTGTGAAGCTAATAAAAGATTACTTTTAACCTACCACCCAAAACTTCAAACCCCTTTTTACGATACATGCATGGAAAGGAACTACTAACCTTTTTACTGATGTTTGGTGTAGATCCTCTATTGCACTCTTGACTGCTTGCACGTGTGGCTCCTTCCAAAGTCAACCTGCAATCAAGACAAAACACTACGCATGCATGCAATTTTTATACTTGAGGGTTAGAAATTAAGCATAAATTACACAAATCACATATAACTCATGCATTGGGACGGGAAAAGTAATCTTTTATTAGCTTCACAATGAATCAACTTACAATTTTGAAGTCGAGACTCGCGACCGCTCCTTGATCCTGATCTTGGGCTCCTCCTCTTCTTTGCCCTCCAACTGCTTTGCGTTAATTCTCCTTAGGCTTGAGGAAAGGCTAAAGGGTTGGGACAAATGGACTTGGCAAATGGGCAGAGTTTCTTTGCTATATTTTTCCTCCTCCAAATAGTACCCCTACCCCTTCTTTTATAGGCTAGAAGGAGCTAGGGTTTTGGATGAACTCTCGACCATGCATGGTCGGGAGTTTGAGTTAACTGACCCATAACTTTTTGTCCCATCGACAACTTTCCTGTTTTTGTGCTTTGTTAGGTAAACGCGGGCTGTAGAAGGCCTTCCAGCGTTCAAACGTGTGCAGTAGTGGGTTAGGGCGCGTTTGCCTTTACCTAAAAGGATTTTTGAAGAGGTTGTTCAGCAGATGTTTTGGCAATGAAGGGATATGAGTTGGCCTGATGCGAGGTAAGCATGTATGGTGCAATTTAGGGTTATAACACTCCTAGAAAATAATTATTTTTCTTCGACTCCCGCAGATAATCAGGCCTTGAAGGAGGCTATGTGTACTATTGTAGTCTTGTCCCTTCCTGATTTCACAAGGACCTTTGTCTTGGAATGTGATGCCTCTGGGAGAGGAATTGGAGTAGACCGTATGCAAGAGGGAAGACCTTTGGCCTTTATCAACAAATAATTTTTAGAACGCCATTTGGGCTAATCAATCTATGAAAAGTAAATGTTGGCTATTATGCATGCAATGGATCTCTGATGACCTTATCTCTTGGGTAAATGCTTCCAAATTAAGACAAATCATCAAATCTTCAAGTATTTTCTGGAGTAACGACCTTTCTCCCTAGAGAAAACAAAATGGATAACTAATCTCTTTCGATATGATTATGAGATCATTTACAAGAAAGCTAAAGAAAATGTGGTTACCGATGCTCTTTCTCTGAAATATGAACATGAACGGTCCCTTTTCTTCCTCTCCTTCATTGTACCAAATTGGCTCCAAGCTGTTCACCAGGAATGGCTACAAGATCCTAAAATTCCGCATATGATCCAACAATTGCAAACCAATTCTCTAGTTTCCCCTATGTACTCTTGGCACAATGATGATATTCGCTACAATGAATGTTTGTACTTAAGTAAACAATCACAACTTAAATCCAATGTTCTTTATGAGCTTCATTCTACACCCACAACTAGGCACTCATGGTTTACCAAAACCTATGACCAGGTCAAACGTTCTTTTTTCTGGGATGGTCGGAAAAGGGACATTCAGAATTTTGTGGCAGAATGTGATGTTTGTCAACACAACAAGGGGGAAACAGTCAAATATCCTAGAACACTCCATCCGCTTCCAATTCCACCCACTGTTTGGAGGGACATCTCTATGGATTATACTGTGGGATTACCTAAATCAGGCAATAAGCCAATCATCATGGTGGTTGTTGATCATCCTTCCAGATATGCTCATTTATGTGCTCTTTAACACCCATTTACCGCATCCATTGTGGCTCAACTTTTCATGGATCATGTCTTCAAGCTTCATGGCATGCCTCATTCTATTGTTTCTGATCCAGATCCCACTTTCACCATCAATTTTTGGCAAGAACTGTTTAGGCTACAGGTAACCCAATTGCATCTCAACATCGCCTATCATCCCAGACTGATGGTCAAACTAAAGTTGTCAACAAGTGTTTGGAGACTTACCTGAGGTGTTTTTCCTCTAAAAGGAAAAATCAATGGGCTCATTGGTTGCCATTATCTAAATGGTGGTATAACACTTCTTATCATACAACTACTCGCATGACTCCTTTTGAAGCAGTATATGGACAAAATCCATCTTTCATTCTCTCCTACATGCCAGGTGTCTCGAATATCCAAGAGGTTGACCAAACGCTTACAGTTCGAGAGGCTATTCTCCGAACCCTCAAAGAGAATTTGTTCATGGCTTAGAATCACATGAAGAAACAAATTGATCAAGGTCTCTCAGAACATCAATTTGTTGAAGGAGACAATGTATTTCTTCGACCACAACCTTATAAGCAAACTTCACTCAAGGAAGAACATTGTCAGAAACTGGTGCCCAAATTTTATGGTCCTTATAGAGTCCTCAAGTGCATGAGATAAGTGTCCTATTGGTTAGGATTTCCCAGTCCTTCTAAGATCCATCCTGTTTTTCATGTCTCCTACTTAAACAAGGTGATTGGAACTAAGTGTCAAACTCAAACCATCCTTCATGAGTTGGATGAATAAGGATCCATATGGTTGCATCCATGAGCAGTTTTGGACCAGTGTGAGAATCATCTTCGTCAAAACACCATCAAGGAAGTGTTAGTCCAGTGGAAAGATACAACTCTAACAGATTCCATCTGGGAGCCAGCTAACATTCTGCAATAATTTTCTCATCTCAAGCCTTGAGGAAAAGGATGATTTTAAGGGGGAGGGAATTTTAGGGACCTAACCTACCTAACCCCTCAAGTGGGTAGAATAATATATTTCCATTTAATAAAGGTCAATATTAATAAGGCCTATCAATAAGGAGGAATAAGTCAAATGTAAGGAGACCTATTATAAGCTTTCGCTTCTAGAATGATCTTCCTCTAGATTTTTCTTTTGGATAGATAGATTTAGTATAAATAGGAGTAGAGGGTATGAGAACTTTTGTATTGAAGAATTATTGTAATAGAGCCCTTCTCTGGTGGAGGTTTCCCCCTCGAAGAGGGAAGTGAACCTTGTTTCCTATCGTTAAAGGTATAATTATGGTATTGTGGTTCCATATAATTTGTTGTTCTGATGTTATCTCTGCAATATTTTCATATTTTGTTGTTATCTTAGTGTTATTTTATGCATTGTTTTTCTTCTCTACTAATATAATTGACCTAGTACCTTACAAAGAAATTATGAAATCCTTGAAGAACTATTTCCAATGTGAAATCTCTTCATTCAAAATGGAGATCACAATGATTCAAAAGGACTTTGAGAGGTTGAAGTACCACTTATAAATGGGATGGGAGCTCAAATTTATCATGTACATCACCTGAAGCTACATAATCTAGGACTTCTTCCTTAAATGCATCAAATAAGTCACATTCACTCGTGTGAGTAGACTTTCATGACTTTTGAAGGAAATACCATGCAAGTTATGTAAGTGTCAGTGAAGGAAGGTCGCACAAGTGTGTGAAAACCCACTTTGCAATTTTTTTTTTCTTTCTCTTTTTGAGGTGATGTAGAGTATTGATGAGGTAACCTTTTTATGTTCTATTCTTTCCAATTAATGATGTCTTTAGACACTCACTTAAATGTCTCTTATGAGTGAAATTGAGGTGATAATAGTTCCCCCCTAATGTGTAAGGTTAGGAGTTGTCATACAGATGTAATGCGTCATTTGTTTCTATCCCATATGCATGTAACTCATAAATATTTCATAGAGAGAGAGGGAGATTTAACCAAGAAGAAAGGACTTCATGTAGAAAATTGGTGAAGCCCACCTGAAAATAGAAAACATATTTGTACAAGATTATTTCTTATACAAATGAGGAGGGCATTGCCATGCTCATGAAAATTTAAAAATACATTACAATAGTAGACATGTGTAGTTGGTGATGTTGTCTAAATATTATGACCTATTTGTATGGTGCAGATGGTGAACAATGTTGTAACTAGAAAATTTATGATGTAGAAATATGAATCTCCCTCGAGGGAATTGTTAACAATAGAGGATTTCACATTTGAGAGGGGCCCTAGAACCTATGGGGAGAAATATGAAACAAGATCCTACTTGAAGGCATTAATAACCATGCAAGTATAGGGGTCTTCAACTAGAACTAGAAATTGTAACTATATGTATAGTATGACCCACCGTAATGTGATAGTGATTTGACATCAAACATCAGGGGGGATAAGTGAAGGATAGATAAATGATGATTCACTCTATCTAGTTTAGGGTTCACCATAAATAGTGGGAATGGGAATGTAGATACAAAAATACTCCTAAACAACATGAATTGGTGTCGATAGGAGTGAAGAAGAAAAATAAAGGGATGGGAGGTCCCTTGAGATCAACTAGAGATAAATTAACTACCAAATTTTAATGGAAGAATATTTTGATCACAGTGAGCAAGTTCTGGTCAATGAGGATGAGATTCAAGGCTTCCCTTGAGTGGAGCATAATTAAAAGTTGACAAAGGTGGCAGTCAAAACCAAATGGACATAATATGTCTTAATTTTAGGGGATAATCAGACATATTGAGTGTATGTCAAACTAGATTTGAGCAAAGGTGGAGAAAATGGATAAATAGTTGATGAAGGCAACTTTGGGAATCACAATGACACTTATTGGGATACAAGAGGGAATCCAGAAATTTAAAATCAATGTAGGAATGAGTGAATCAATGAAAAATCTTCAACAAAGCATGACAACGACTTCCATTAATGTTTAAAATAGACATTATTAGATGAGATGGTACAAGTGTTGATGTTTCCCTAATTTTGGGTTTTTAGCATTTTTTTATTGGTGTTTTCAATTATTAATGAATAAATGAATATGGATACATAAAAAAAAAGGATACATGTGCCCTATGTTGGAACACCAAGAATTGATGGTTAATCACACATCTCCCAGGTTTTGTTGGTCGAGAGTTTAACCCACATCTATATACAGTCAGTCAGGTTTTCGACCAGCACACTACATCAATTGGTCAAGCAGTCGAATTTCTTGTCGGTCGGACAATCGACCAACAGTAGAAGATTATCGGGTGGTGGATCGACCATCCCCACAATATACGATGAGTTGGATGTGTAAGAGGTCGGGTCGAACATCCTTTTTGAGATGAGTCGACAATGTGAAATTGGCCAAGTGAACTCTAACAATCGACGGTTACATGTGGACAAGATCTTCCAGATTCTATGGGATTTGGTTAGATATTGAGTTTATAAATACCAGAAACCTTAGGTCATTGTCATCATGAAAATTGATATTGTGCAATAGATCATGTGGATAAACACATGCAATATGCACTGTGATTTTTTATTACAGTGCACTTTTCTTAAGTGTTGTAATGGTGTCTTTAAACACCAATCTCTATCTTTGAATTTTTTGTCCCTCTTCAATTATTGGCATTATTGTGCTTTCTATTTCATGTCGTATTCCACCTTATTCCCCAACACCATGAACATGTGACCAAGTAGCTCTGCCATGTGTGGCTAGATTTCTGATAGTGATCATGGATGGGGCCCCTAGGGTAGGTCTCCTTGGGGGGTATATGAATGATGAAATCGAATTCATATGTTCTACTGGTCATGGAAAAAATCAGAGTATAATGAAATTGGATGAATTATTTATCATAACCAACTACAAAAATGAAAATTTATAAGATTTTGAGGGGATGGGTAAACATTAATAGGAGAAAAAAGTATCAATCTTATTCTCTAAGATGTGGACTATACAAACAACTAATCCTATGGGAAGAGAAATGTGGGTATTGATAATATAATATGGTGCCATAACCAAGGAAACCCATGAGTGCAGAGTTTTACGACTCTAGAAACAACTAAATGCATGTGGAACCAGGTTAAGCTACTTGTTAAGTTATGATGAGAAACCCTAAATGTACACTAGAGGGGGGGACACTGGGAATTTAAACACATAAAGGGATTGTCTACATGTTAATTTAAAGAAGTATACTCGAGGGGGAGGGGACGAAAGCATTGGTGTGTGTGTTAAGGAAAAAAAGTGGCTTCTTAGCAACTACCTGCACACATAAAACTAAATAATTGGCATGAATTTAATCATGATAATAAATCTAGTGGTGAAAACAATGTAAAAAATAGATTAAGTGATCTCACATATGTTTTTGTTGAATTTTGGTGGGGGGAATGTCCCTAGAATGATATTTTTGTTGATAATGAATGGATATCACATCATTGAAAGTGGAAGGATCATAATTCCAATGGCATGAATGGAAATGGAAATGGATCTTCTGAGCTCTCGAATGAACCTTTGGAAGTTTGTGAAGGGTCCATATAAATACGATGGGGTATGTTAGTCCCTAATGTTGTACTTAACTGTGAGAGGGAAAGCTAGGGAATCATCAAGTTATTGCAATGGTTTTATGAATAAGAGTTATAATGAGTTTTTGAAATGATTTGAAGGTTGGTTCAAGGACAATGCTGAGTATTAACCTCAAATAAGTAAGATCAAATCATATCTCACAGACTTAGTAAATGGTAGTCAATCTAATAATTAGATGGAAAAAGTAATATGAAAGATAAAGAAGTATGTAAGCTTCCAATTTGTTTACTTAATATGAAACTCTTGATCATAAATGTCATTTAAGAAACAAGAGGAAAGTACTTGAAAACAAATCTGATTATGAACAAGAAAACAATAAAGTATTTACTAGCTTACACATAACCAACATACATCATATGCTTTGCAACAAATTAACATGCGTTCAAGTAAGAAAAATATATAAATATAGACAAGAATATAAATCTAACCATCAGATAGTGTTTTCCATTTAGTATCAAAATGAAATAGTTCTTTGTCTTACAATATCTACTAAAAAATGGCCAATGGTTCCCAACCAAATCAACCCCTAATTCTGTTAATCAGATCTCTTTTCAAACACCACAATTAGTTTCTTGAGATCCTATTTTTTAGATCATAGTTCAAATAAGATGTTATGTTAGGGATAACATTTAGGAGATATATCCTCATACAGATAATTCAAATTTCTATAACCTAGTCTTTAGACACTCAATCTCGAATATAGACTAGTTTTTTATCTGATCAGATATTTAGATCTCACAAAACATGGAGTAAGTTTGATGCTGAGATGGTCCACCTGAAGAATAGAAACTCCTTCTTGTGATGAGAAAAAACCTTTAACATATCGGAAATACCCTACCATTGTATAGCTCATAATAATATCATAGGTATTGTTGTATTCATCAAAAAGTCAAAAATTGTAGGATGCCTCTTTTAAGCCTTGATTGTATGATAGTCGCATAAGATTTGTTCTTCCTTTGTTTCAACCTAGTTTTCAAAACCACATTCTGCTAATACAATTTGATATTGGCCTCTCTTACCTCTCTGAGAAAAACTTCATGATCCTTCTTCTTCTTTTTGAGCTTCTACAACTTTTCATGTTGCTTAGCATTCCATTATTCCACCACAGACTTTTCTTGCTTCAATTGCATAATAATGGTTTGTAATTCTCTTACCCTATCTTTTTCATTTCTCATTTCCATTCTGAATTATGGATGTTCTTCAACTTGAGGAGGTTGATTTAGATCAATATAAAATATGGTCCTTTTGACTTTGAATTCATGTCTATGATCCTTTGAGGATGAACCACTAACAATTTCTTCAGCTTCAACACTGTTTGTCATTTTTGTCCCCTAAGAATCTTCCAGATCTCTTATCTATGGAAAATAATTGAATTCTAGCTTGATCTCAACATCCATTGGATCATCTTCTAGATCTTTTGAATGGTCCTTTTTTAGAGAGGAATTGGGCAAAGTTTTGGATTTTAAACTTAGCTTTTTGGCTGCTCTATTCACATGCATCATTGAATGCTCTGCTACTTGTTTACCCTTTTCATATTTTCTCTGTTTCTTCATAGTATTCTCATCATAACATTCCTCTTTAGGTTCTACTTTAACCTTTTTCCATTTGTATGAAGAGCTTACATGTGACTTTCCCTTTTCTTCCAATGCACTTTCCATTGTATCATCGTCGACGAAAATTATATTGTCTACCTTAATAGAAGGATCAAATAGGGACTTTGAATTCAATTTGAACTTATTGGTTGCCCTAGTTTTAGATCTTCTAGGATAGTTCACCACTAGTTTATCCTTCCTTGGTTTGATCAATTTATTATTTTTATCATTTGCAACGAGTTCCTTATGTTTCTACATGGTCTCTCAAAGATTTTGATTCATTGATCCTCTGATATGGATCTCTTTGTAATACTAAGTCTCTTGTTTTGGAACAAGCAACTCATCCTGAAATTGAAAATCTACTTCTACCTGTGCTTTTTGTTTCTTTTTCTATGTTCTGGTAATTTTGTCTACAGGGGAACCTTTATTCGAATCTTATGTTTCCTTCTATAACAACAACTTTATTTTACTTGATCAAGTCAATCTAGATATAGGGGAACTTTATTTTACTATAGTAGCAGGGGTTTTAGAAACCTTCTCTTATTTTTTAGATTCATGTTTAGGAGACGTTTTATGCTTAGGGTCCTTTTCTTCAAGTTCAATGGATTCAATTAACCAGTCCCAAGGGAGTTGGACTTCTCCCAAGGCATACATGATCAGGGTTTTAATCAATCTATGGTAAAAAATACTCTTACTAGCAATTGTAGGGTGAGATTGTATCCTTTTCAAGACATTTTTGGCAGGGTTTTTAATACAAAGAAAGGCAAAAAAAGAGGGATATCACCATTCAAATGCATCAACAACCTAATGTGATAAACATGGACAAAGTAAAAACAAACTTCACATGTAATGTACCTGCGAATCACCATTAAAGCAGTCTGTCACTCTTTTTTCATCCAACTCTGTGGGATACTCTGAGTCTAGTTAGGATCTTGGTGTTCTGGGAGTAAAATCCAGTTTACAAATTCCATAGTTATCTCCTCTTTCTTCCATCATCTCTCTCCATACACAGATAACCTACATGCAGTCTCAATTGAGTGTTATGTCACATGTAACATAACCTTACCTACCATTGTTGCAAACCCATCGAATTTCTATGCAAACATCAAAGAATTTTTTTCATGATAACCCTCGAGTGTTGTACAAAAGTTGAACCACCCTTCATCTCTAAAATTTTGCGAAATATCTTGGTAGGATTTGAGAAATTATTCACCTTTTGGTTCTAGCTGAGTAATTTTCCCGCTTTTCTTAGGTTCCATGATGCAGATTACAACTACAAAATTTTAGAGGTTGGTTATGGCTTCTATCAACAACACTTAGAACCTCTGATCATATGTATACTTGTAGAAGAGATTCACCATATGAAAAGATCATATAAACTAACACAGGAACACAATGAAGAGCTTAGATTCCATCTTTCAGTGGTCATGATTTGAAACTAGCAGACCTATGATCTGATATAAGAATGGATAAGTACACACCAATATATTCAAATGAGTATCATAACTGAATTCATGACTTGATCTTAATCATCAATGATGTTGGCTTCTAGGAAATGATCTCAAGAGTTCCTGATATTATTTGGTGAAGTTGGCGCATAAATAATAATGATTACTCCTCGCGCTACAACAGTAGTGTTTTTCTTGTAGCACCTTTTCCCTTTAGAAAAATTTCAAATTTTAAATGAGGGAAAGGACTTATGATTTGATGGAAGGTCCCTAGAAGTCTAATTCTAAGCTTAATAACTCTAATGAATGTTAAAAAACACTCAAAAATAATAATGCAAGGATACTTTTAAAACTGCAGAAGAAGAAAACATAGTATAAAGTAATGCTTTGAAAGGATAGGGCACGGAAAACAATCTTCAATAGTCACTGGAAAATCAAGTACTAACACTGGCTCCTTCTAGGGATAATGTTTCATGGTGAAACTTTAAGAACCTACTGACCAATTCCTTTATCTCCCTGATCATCATAAAAACTTTCACTGTAATTTATTTTCCTATTCTTCCATTCCTTTATTTGTAATCCAAAATGAAAATCACAAAACTTGCAGAGTAGTCTTTCCATTGGGCTTATGGAGTCTTATTTAAAGAAATCAACTAATCAAACCATACTTTACAAACATAAAATCTTCGGTTGTTTTATAAGAAGTATGGTTTTTGAAACCTCCCATTCATTGGGCCTCCCAAGATTTCACTATCATCCAAATTGTGTAAGAGGAAAGTATTGTTATTCATGACCTTAGCTATTCTAAAAGGACCATATCGTAAATTGTCAAACTTACCATGTTTATACTTGTCCTCTCTTCTAGCATCCCACCTCAACATAAGATCTCCTTCTTGGAAAATATATTTTTTGTTCTTCTTGTCAAAAGTTCCCTTCACCTTCTTCTGATAAATGACAACTTCCCTATGTAACTTTTCTATATCATGTTGAACATCTATGATCTGGAAAATCCTTCTTTGAATATCATTGGGCTCTTCTAACTCTTCTTGCATAAATTTCATAACAATTAATCCGAGTTGGTTTGGAAATACAACCTATGTTCCATAAACTATTTGAAAAGGTGAAGTTCCAATAAATTTCTTAGTAATGATTCGATCAACCTACAAGGCCAATTTCAATTTTGAATCCCACGATCTCTTGTTTTTTGTGAGAAATTTGTTAATGGTCTTTATAAGGATCTTATTGGAGGATTATTATAATTCATTTCCTTGAGGATAGTAAGGAGTGGAGTGAACCATCTTGGTGTTGTACTTATTAAAAAACTCAACCATTGAATTTGACTTGAAAGCCTGGGCATTATTAGTAATCAGTTTTCTAGGACACCCAAATCTCGAGAAATTGTTTTCTTTAAGAAAATTCATGATTACCTTATCTATTTCATTTCATGTTGGGATTGCTTCAATCGATTTGGAAAATTAATATGTGGCAGTGAGTATCCATTTTTGTTGTCCAAAAGATGGAGGATGAAATTCTCCAATGAAATCCAAACCCCACTGTTGAAAAGGTCCATGGGAAATAATAACATTAATGTAAT
>ML780357.1:560212-571353 GCA_009831015.1 Picea engelmannii
TTTTTTATATATATATATATATATATATATATATATATATATATATATATATATATATATATATATATAATTTCTACATTAAAATTTAAGTTTTTGTTTTTTAAAATTTAAATAATAAAAAGAAATGTTACAGTTTATTTTCTAAGAATTAATTAAAATACAAAAAAATTATATTCCATTTTTAATGATGTATTAAATTTTTTCATTAAACTAAAAAATATTTTTAAAAACATAACTTAATTAAAATGTTACCTAAAATAAAAGATAAAATTAAAAATACCTTATATAAAGTGTTATATAAGGAGATATTTATAACATAAATATATTTTGTATTAACATCCATAAATAAAGTAATCTTTCATTATACAAGTTGTATCATCAATAATTAATAAACGTTGAGCAATGTTCCACATATTCTCAATAAACATTGAGCAATGTTCCACATATTCTAAAAAAGAAGAATAACAATGAACAACATTCCACATACATGAAAAAAAAAAAAATTGAGTAGTGTTCCATATGTATGAAAAAAAGGAGAGAACATTTTTAGGAGATTATAGGTATTAACAATACTTATGTTTAATCTTTCAATAAAACATAATAGAGAAAAAAGATGAAATTTTATAATTCTAAAAGCAATTCCAAAATATCTTAAGATAGAGTATTCTATTATTACCCTACTATTATTTCACACATTAGTAAGTACACAATGTGTTTAAATGGAGAGGAGAGAAAGATTAAACATTAGGTTAGAAATTAATTTTTTTAAATACATATAAATTAAATTATTAGGGAAAAAAAGTTTTCATAAAAAATAAATTTTAACACCCTCCCTTATGCTTACATCAATAAGAACATTAATGAAACCAAATAAACACATTTTACAAAAAATATTTTTCGAACTTTGATTTTTTTATGATCATGGACGAGTATTTATAATGATGACACTGCTAACCAATCTATTAAAATGCTTCCATCTGTTGAAATACATGGTCTTCCAATGTATTCTCCAATTATATGAGAAAGCAATTTATTCTATAATATTTTTCTCTATCTAAATACATGATATGCCACTATATTCTTCACTTTCCTAAAAAAAAAAAATAGTATAAATGCTAAATGTATCCATAAATCAATTAACCAAATCATCGACCATGTTCTCTTAACAAGGCTTCAACACATCTAATTAAATTATGTTACTTTGTTCTATGAACGGTCTTTCATCATTTATTTTACACAAATAAAAGATAAAGCTACTACATTTATAATATTACACAAGCTCTTCAAACTGCACACCCAATAAAACAATGGATTTTACGCACAGATCCTTTCGGTGATAAACTGCACATGATATGCTGGATATGGCTAAAAAAAAACTCATGCCGCGACTGATGCCAACTACTTCTCCTAGCACCGATCTCTGAAGGTGACGGTTCCCACGCAAGAACCAGCGATTAAATACACTTTGGTTACAGCTTGAGGTATAAAATGAAAAACAAACCCTCAGCTCTTGCAAGTCTACACAAATTTGCTCTTTCTTTTATAGGCATATCTCCTCTTGAGTAAAACTTCATAGATCAGACCTCCAGTCTTTCATTTGGATGAATGTTTGAAATGCACTGCCACCTACAACGGATCTAGTAGCTCTATAATCCGGGGCATGCTGGTTTCCTGGTTCGAACCCCAAGGCCACTCTCGGACGACAATACTATTCAAAGTACAATGAAACACTGTAAAACTCTTTTACTCAGATTCGATCTATGTGATCTATGAAGATCTACCCTTTGTAAACATCGATGGCCAATATGGAGATCCACCCTTTGTAAAAATCGATGGCCATTCAAACTTTCAACCAGTCAGAGTCACATCGTGGATCTTTTTAAACAAGAGATTACGCCCCCAACTGTATGCTTGCAATGTAATAGAGGATCACCCTTCTATCAGAGTTTGGCTACGTTTTACCTCATGTCACTTCTCAGAGTGGAAATCGACCGCAGCAGTAAACAGAAAAATAACACACAACACACTCAAACAAATACTTAAACTCTCACGTATATCTATAGATAATTGGTTATGAAGGCTCTCACATTTCCGTGGCCATCCCTTGAAGGAGTTAATTAAGCCAAAACTGACTCTCTAATATCAATTTAAGAAACCATATTGCATACACAAAATTCTGTATTTTATTATTCAATCAAGCATATATTTATATATGAAGTTTTTCCTCAATAACATATATTTATATATGAAGTTTTTTCTCAATAACATAACAAACACATGAGGGAATCTTTCAACCACACGCACATAAATATGATTTGATAGTTGGAGAAGATTTTCCACAACCAACTAAATCTAACAAACCCAAACCAATCTCTAACATAACCATTAATCTTAACAAATCCTTGAGTAATCTCCCAGATTATTTGGGAGACTTTTATACCACTTTAAAGTTTAAAATGTGCTTGGTATTGTGCCACGTCTCTCTATTTCAAATTACACGTTGGAGGTTAGATACCATTCTTGATTCCCATTGTGTAGCCTATATAGGCATACGGTGTTTAAAACAATGTAACTGTGGTTTTGTTTTAGAGTCTCTGTTTAGTCCATTCAACTGAACAACGCCCTCTTTCATGGCAATGATTAAGGTGTTTGGCATCCCTTTCTCAGCGTGCACAACAACGGTACTCACCTGTTTAAACGAAAATGAAGTTGACGACCAGCTCACCCCTGTAGACATTCTTTCCGGGGATCACAAACGACCTCCATTTCTCTCAATTAATGTAAATTTTTCCCTAAATTCAATATTCTAAGTATATATTGTTAAACGGTGACAACAAATTTCAAGGATATAATTGAGATCTTATTATTTAACATTGGTTATAATTATTGAGACCAAGTTAGAATAGTGATAGGATTGCATTTAATAATCGTTTCTTGTGTAATGTATATAAATTTATGTAAGCCCGTAGAGGCAGACAAGGAGTGGGAGTGAGCTGCTATAATCTTCATGATTTGAATAATAAAACAATCGATACCTCTGCTTGGTGGATGTAGCCCAATATTTGGGTGAATCACTTAAATTTCTGTGTCTTTTATATTCTATGTAATTGTTTTTTCCGCATTTACAATTACAACAAGTGGTATCATAGGTTGAGGAGGCCACGCATTAGTCAAATTTCATGAGGAAGCTGCGGACTGGAAAGACTTCGCTGGAATGTTTGAGGTTGTTTATTGTTCACCGATCGTTGGAAAACTGGAAAGGAGCGTTGTTGTAGTAGTGAATTACACGGTTTTAAATCAACTCTAGGATAGCTGCATAAGGGGAGCGTCGATCTTCAAATTAAATGTTTGCAGTTTAAATGGTAATATTTTTAAAAAGGGCTGCAAATGGTATATGCGAATATATATATATATATATATATATATATATATATATATATACATAATTAGTGGTAGTATATAGGATTCACTTGTTATATATAGGATTTGAATAAAGGTTGAATGGTTAATGAACGCATCAGGGTGTAAGACAACAATCAGCCAAGGGGAACAATAGAGGTTGACGGTGGATAGGGTCATCCTTTGCTCAACATCCTCGCATAGAAAAGCACAGTGTTGAGATCCATAGGTCTTTTAATACTAAGGCGATGACCGTAGATCAGGCTCGTGGCCGACTACTCAGGTGAGGACTGGTAAGCTAAGGACGGAAAACAAACAATCGCATGGGTCACAGTCAAACCACAGGGCTGTCGAGTCATGCAGGGACGAAGGCCATAGGAAATCAATCAACCAAACAATCAGCTAGGCTAAGAAAAAGGGGTCCGCTATCAATCTAAACATCCAATCCATTTACAAATAAATATGCAGATCCAAGCATAAGTCCTAATGCATTCTACTCTAAAAAATGAAAGAGCGTACCCTTTCCTGTTCACCCACTTCGAATGACGTCCGACGCTCCGTGCAACTCCTGCTCGCTGACCGTTGAGACCTCACCCGTACCTCCCAGCCAATGCTAGGGGTACTCTTCTTCCCCCTTAGTCCCTCGAGCCATAAAGGGGCCACACACACTATCCAGAGGTTTCGTCTAGCTCTCAGCTCGCCTCGCAAGGCCGAGCTACCACTCCTCTCTGAGCTGGGTATCCCAACTCCCACAAGTAAATCAGTCAAGTAGATATTTTTGTAGCGTAATGTTACGCAAACAAAATATGTCTTTCCTCCTTCTCCTCCCTTTCTTCTATAGAGTTTCAAACTTCCTTTCCTTCTTAAAATCTCATTTAATTAAAGTTTTAAAAATAAATTCCCAAAAATTCCTCTCCGTACAAGTGTCCCTCATCCCCTACAATCCTCCATGAATTAATTTCTTTAATTAAGTAATTATCTCTATTTCCCTCACCCACCTAGAGTTACTCCTAGAATCACTCCTAGGTGTCCCCAAATTCCCTTACAGGTTTTAAAGGTTTTTCCTATTATGAAGTTTCTAATTCAGTTTAAAATTAGAAGGCGCTTAAATGTAGATTGTTTACTAAGTTGACTTCCCACTTTTTCCCTTAAGTTCCCCTTTTTCCTTTTTATGTTACCTCTTTTCCATAATTTCATTTTTCTTTTATTTTTCTTCTTTCCCCTTTTACTTAGAACTCAAAAAGGCATGTGTGAAATTTAACCCCTTTTCCCTTTTATCATTAATTTAGTATCTTTTTAAATTATCAAAAGATAAAATAATTAATTCTCTCTTTACATTTTATATCCACAGGTTTTATTTCTTATGAATAATTAAATTTCTTACTCCCTTCATGTTACAAAATTTTAATTTTATGAAGATCATAATTATTATTTAAGTGGTTTTTATTTTATTTTATTCATTGATTTTTATTTTTTAAAGGTAGAAAAAACTTTACCCCTAGCGAAATTTTAGACTTAGAACTTAGATTTTGTACTGGGCGACATTTAATTAGGGAAACTGTTTTAAAATTTCTTAACATGTTATTTGTCTTAGGGCCATCTAGGTTCATCCATCTATCATCATCAACGCGACGTGCCCTTCAAGACGCACTAGGTGCTCCAAGGGTGCCACTTGCCCCGTATGTTCATTTGCGCGACGTGCCCTTCAGGACGCACTACATGCTCCAAGGGTGTCACTTGCCTCTTGACTGATTTGTAGACATCAATAACCCTTGGAGTCAACACTCCGCTAGGTGAACTTCTGGGAGACTAAGGGCCTCTAAGGAATAAGGCCCCTGCCTTATTGTGCGTCCCTTAAAATCATCGTGAGCGACTCTCGCAGTCTGCCCTCATGACATCATCGGTCCTCTCGAACTAGGTAATCGTTAACCTACAGCTCGAGCCACGGCGGGAGTGCTAGTAGGCTATGGAAGGGTTGTTGTCCATACCTCTCCCTCAACATCTCTAGTATTCGTGTGGGACCCCTTTACTCCATATGTGAGTCTTTTCAGCAAGCTATCGTCAGCCTGCATCATCAACAAATCATGTCAGAACATATCCATATCATATCACCCAGTCAGATCCACTAATATTATAGTAAAACAATCAAAGCCCAATGACACTCTCCCTGACTCGATCCGGAGTCCAAGGGGTTCCATCGATGCCTCTGCATCCTCAAGGTCCAAAACCTTGCACACTCAGTAAAATTGAGTCAATAGCACCTGTCTATGTCAATGTAGTAAAACAACATGTCATCACCCCATAACACATCATAATCAAAGTTAAAAATTTTAATAGCATAAAAATCTGGATCACTTGCGAGCAAGTGTCCTCAAAGAATAAGTTTTCTCAGTGTGCCAGAGCAGGATGTTACACACAAAAAGTGCATGTCTTTGATGCCAAAAGCTATGTTTTATAAGATTAACATGCTTATAATCAAATGGTATTTTAGAGTTTCAAGATTTCTTATACCTCGATGATTTTTCTCCGAAGTTAGACTGGAAAGAAGAGTTGGTCTCAACTCTGTCATTGTGATGTTCATCTCTCCCTAGAAATGTCTCAAATCCTTGATCATGAGAAGTTGTGCTCTTGTCCTCCATTGAATCAATTTCATCTCTTGATGAAATGTTGACCTCTAGAGTCTCAGTGAGTGTCCCGAGGTCTTCTTCCTAAATGGTTTTGGATATTTATCCAACATCCTTTGGGACATATCCTATCTTAGCATATTGAGACCAAACCACTACCTCAATGGGATCCACAATACCTTGGCCATTGGTTCCAAGACCTCCTCCTTCATATCGCATATTTCTCATAAACTTTAAGCCGATGCAAGAAGCATGTTGTTCAAGGATTTCAAAAGAATCATCAACATTAATTAAGAAAGGAACTACACATGGTTTACTTACCTCCACCTCAAATTGGGACCCTTGGTCTTCTTCTTGAGATGTGTCTAGTTGTTCCTGGTGAAACGAATCAGTGGAAGATGCTTCTAGGAATCCTCCCTAGTTTATGGATGCATGACGCTCATCTTCATTTGTTTGACAAAGTGTGCATGCATTTGCACTGTCATGCTCGCACCCATAACTAGTGAAGTTGGCATGGTCACAAGATGGTCTTATCATCGTCTCATTCATAGATCCTTCCTCTGTTTTCATCTTCATGGCTTGCAACTTCTCTTGCAACCTTTGGTTTTCTTCTTCTGCAACATGCAACAATGTCTTCAATCAAACATTCTTTGCTTGAAGTATTTGGTTGAGCTCTTGAAGCTCGTCAAACCATGATTGTTTTGGTGACCTTGGCATCCTTAGCTTCAACACCTGCAATCAGTATCAAGCTTTCTCTGATACCACATGATCTGAACCAGGGAGTGATAAGTTTCCAATAACTGGTTTATTATGTCACTCCTTCAAAAGGGTAAGTTATAGATAATTTTACTTGAGCGATATGCAATTAAAGGTAAATTTGAAGTCTTATGCGCTTGAATTTGAAGTGAATGAAACCTCTTTAGTTTTCCTTATGTGTGATATGTCATGCTTAATTTTAACATCCTCTGTGTGGAAATTCATAGAAAAACAACATAAGAACATAATACACATAATGGATATGACACTTCCCTTGATAACGAAGTTCGCCCGATGTGGGCTACCTCTCCGGGTCATGCTCCAAAGCCTGAACACTTTATTCTTCTCAGTGTAATGATGTCTCTCATTTACAAGTTGTAAGGCCAAAGTCCCTCTTCGGTGACGGGAACAAGATATCAGAATGTGATCAGGAATGTATACAGCTTCACAATTTCTACTCATGAGGCATCCATGATGCTGACATGGACATCATTCCCACATACTAAAGATATAAAAAGATGAAGAATAAAATATGACCCCCATCAACATGAAGCCATAAAAAAGCCTTAGATCTGCTTCTTAGATCCAAGCATAAATACGTAGCCCATACAAAAGATCCTGAAACCACGAGAATCATAAATGCTTCATTGGCCACTTATCATGCATGTGCCACAATTTCTCTGTCACATATCATTGATTGATTTGATGTGAAAGAAGAGAAGAAAACAATAGATAGGAGTAAGTTGATCTTTCTACCTTGCTATAGCCTCTCTATGCTCCTTCATACCTATAACATGCATGTTATGCTACAACATTTAATGACAAAAATCATAATGAAAAACATGCTTACATTGGATTCTCCAGCACTTAACTTGCTTATATGAAGCTCTGCTGCAAAAACATACCTCGTCATTGAATTCACATCGCCAAATTACCTAAAAATGACTGTCAAATCTTCTCCATCCAAGTTGGACACTTTCAGGCCCAAGAGACACCTCTCCCTTGGTTACCATGCCACTACCTCTGCAGTAAATGACTCATTAAGGAATTAAGCTGCTAAAGTTTTTCTCAGATTAGAAAACTAACACCACCACTACATTTGTGGCGTCATTTTACCTAAAGATGACTGTCTCCACACCTTGATCCGAGTCTGGCACTTTCAGACCCAAGAGGCACCCTCGCCTTGGTTTGCATGCCAAAATCCATACAGTCCGTATGGATCTGTACCAGGCCATACAGACGCTCTCAGTTCTCCACTCATGCTCTGTGCGTTGGTGTGTTCCTCTGCCTCTCCTGAACTTGAACCGAATGCCTACTTATATAATATTTCCGGGTAGTTTGTATATTAAATGAGTTTGTTGTCGTGCTGGTAGATTGGATAAATTTAGGTTGTTGGTCGGCGAAGGTACCAAGGTCGAATCCCATGGGGCTCTCCATTTTGGAGAACAATTAAAATATTTTTGGCGCGTGCCCTTGCTAAAGTTGAAGGGTAGCCACTAAACTAGCGGAATATGCTAAATATAGTGTAACTGCCACTAAAATGGTGATGAATTTGGCGGAGACTCCTACTATTTCTGGCGTACAGTTAGTCGTCACTAAAATGGAGGATCTACCATTTATAGCAGAACAACCGCCATATATGGCAGAGTTCTGTTAATATTTATTTTTTTTAGTATTTTTTTATGCAGTGATATTGTGCATTTCGGGGGTGCCACGTGGCACGTCCCCATTAGGCCACGTGGCAGCCTCTGATTCATCCACTTGGATGCCGATTTCACCTCCGTACTGAACACCTCCACGTCATCCTGAACACGTGGCACCTTCTGGGTGGTGCTACATGGCATCACCTAGGTGCCATGTGGCATATTTTTACTCGTCCACGTGGTGCCCTAAAAAGCCTGAATTTGAGTAACACGTGGTAGCCTCTAGTGCTGCCACGTGGCATGATGACCTCGTCATGACATGTAGCCTCTAGTGCTGCCACGTGGCATGATGACCTCGTCATGACATATGTCACTCTCTGTGCTTTCCACATAGGCTGTACGGATGCTGACATTAGCAGTACAGATGCTGACTCATCCTTGCTCACTGGGTTGGGTTGACTAGAACTTTGACCACTTATAGCTTTTGATCCGTAACTCCGTTTGATGAGCCATTTGTGTCGTTGGAAATCTTGAGACATGCTCTTCGTAATCATGTCGTTTTAATTGAGTTTAGGAAACTTTTAATTTTTTCCCTTTTCTGTCTATTGAAGCCATTCTAAGTGTCCTGGGTTTCTTCTGTGCATTCTGGGACACTTCTGAAACTTCTGTGATGTTCCCTAAATCCATCCGGATCCATAAGAGAAGGTCGACGTCGACGTATGTCTTTACTCTTGCAGGTGGAACTATTAGTTGGATGTCAAAGCTATAGAACATTATTGTTTTATCCACTACAAAAGCAGAATACGTAGTTGTTTCACATGTTTGCAAAGAGGCAGTTTGGTTGAAAGGGTTGTTTGGTGAGTTTGGAAGGATGCACGACAAAGTAAAGTTACTTTGTGATAGTCATATTGTTATTCACTTGGCTAAGAATCCAACCTACCACAGTAAAACAAAACATATACCTATCAAGTACCATTTTGCAAGACAGGTCATTGATGAATGTGGAGTCTCTCTTGAGAAAGTGCATACAAAAGAGAACTGCGTAGACATGTTCACAAAACCAGTATTGTTAGAGAAGCTAGATAGACATGTTCACAAAACCAGTATTGTTAGAGAAGCTAGATGGTGCCTGGCTTCTCTTGGCTTGTAGAAAAGGTGATGAACAAAAGAAGGAGCAAGGTATTAATTGTTGTCAAGCTAGAGACTGTTAAACGGTGCAACAAATTCCAATGATAGAATTGAGATCCTATTATTCAACATTGGTTGTAACTATTGAGACCAAGTTAGAATATTGATAGGATTGCATTTAATAATCAGTTTCCTGTGTAAATGTATACAAATTTATGTAAGCCGGTAGAGGCAAACAAAGAGTGGGAGTGAGCTGCTGTAATCTCCATGATTTGAATAATAAGACAATCCATACCTTGCTTGGTGGAGGTAACCAGCTTGGTGGAGGTAACCCAACATTTGAGTGAACCATGTAATATTATGTGTGATTGTGTTTTCTGCATTTGCAATTACAACATATATTGCATGCAAGCACGACTCCAGATATTGATCATCAGTTAGTATATGCTTTAACGTTTCTTCCTTCATCGTGTTTAATGTTTCCAGCCATTTGGACAGATTCCTGTTGTTCAAGATGGGGACCTCACCTTAATCGGCAATTCCTTCTCAATATATATTGACGTGAGCTCTGTTGTTTTTAGTTCATTGGGTGTATTAGGATTGCGTTTTGAGAAGAATCAATGTGGTTGTTGTTGTAGAGTCGAGAACATTCGTTAAATATTTGGCTAAGAAATTCCAAGGTGGTAGCTGTGATCTGTTTGGGGAGAACAATGGCAGAGCAAGCGATGGTTGAACAGTGGTGCGAGGTAGAGTCGCATCGATTCAATTCTCCATCTTATGGGATAACAAAGTAGATTTTCATAAATCCAATGATGGCCTTAGGCCCCACTAGTGATGGATAGTAATGTGCAGAAGTTGGGTAAAGTATTGGATGTGTATGACGAGCGGCTATCCAAGAGCAAGTATTTGGCTGGAGATTCCTTTACTCTCAACTATTTGGTGAATGTTGTTTGGGAAGGCCCATCTTCTTTCCTCCAGTAACAACAATGTGTATGCATGGTCAGAAGACATCTCTTCTCGCCCTCCATTGAAAAAGATAGCCCACAATATGAAACTTCCCTTCTCTGCATCCCATCAATGAAATAATTTCATCTAAATGAACTCAACTATTTCATTGAAATGAACTCAACTAGTCGTTGCTCACCATGCCCTTCCATGATGAGTGACGCATTGTACTTGATAGATTATATGTCTGGATGAGTGACGAATTATGCTTCATAGATTATGTCTTTCAGGCATGGAGCTTCTCTTATCAGAATTTCATGGAAATGAACTAGATTAAATACGTCTTTGATAAGAATTTCATCGAAATGAAATTCTTATATGCACTGGTTGTGTTTTAAACGTGGAGTTTCTTTTATAAGTTTTATGCATGGGTTCTGTTTTAAGCATGGAATTCCTCTTATAAGTTTTGCATCACTGACGCGTGGTGATTGTAATTCATAGACTATATCTTTATATATCGTTTATGCATGGAGTTGTGTTTTAATTATGGAGTTCTGCATATGCGGTTCATATAAATTATAAATTACATCTTTTATATGTGGACTTTCTTGAGTGGAGTTTTCTAGGTGTTGTTTTGTATATATAA